>CAJQZP010001342.1:7657500-7895000 GCA_907164705.1 Parnassius apollo
AGAGGGAGGGCGAGTCTTCGGTTTTAATGAAGTCAAAAATATTGTCTTGAGCCAGGTTTGAGTAGATCCTGCCTCGAAACCAGAAGCAGGAACTTATTTGAAAGCCCACAATCCACTTTCAAAATGAATCACTCGTAGGCTTCACTATTCGATCTAAGACATACTTTTTCATAAAAATGAAGCTTTGTGACATCGCGACTCCTTTGTAGCCTATTATTTAATATTGAAATAAATTTTATCGACATTTTCATTATTATTTTAATTTTTGAGTGTGTGTTCAGTGTTTGAGGTTATAAGATAAAACACCGCCCTTTTCAGCGTGTGTAAAAACACCTACTAGTGGTGCTATTTAATTTATGGGTGTGTTAGAAATTATGAGTATTTGTTTTATACCTATCTGTATTTGTTTTGGGAGAAAGTTGGCAGCATTTGGCACAACACATTGATCAACAAAATTTTAATATCTTACATTGAATGAATTATGTTACTTTGTTTTATTTCATTTCTCTTACAAATTCCATAAGCATGAGGCAATAAATAAAGCCGTGTGTTATTGGTAAAAGAATATATTAAACTCTATAGCGTTCCTTGCGAGTGATAAAAGGTAAAATAGCAGAATAAATGTGTAATTTTCGGTGATATTCTGTGAGAGCGTGGTCCGTATCCAGTCGAGCCGACCGAATTCATGCTACTACTACGAAATGCTTTTGTGGTCTGTTTATGATCAGTGGTGGGTACCCGCATTATACGTATTAAACGTATTTAGAATTTGAATTCAGAAATAAATAAACTTTTAAAATGTTACATAATTTATGACCATATTATACATCACCATCGGAGTGCTGCTTTTATGTGTCAAAACCCACTTCAAACCATTATAAAAGAGTAATAAAAGAATATCCTCTTGCAGTTAAGTACCCGTCAAAACTCCCTAGAAATTAATCATTCGCGATAATGGAATCGTAATCTGCGTGCAAGTGTCGTTAAATAAGCATGTTTGACATAAGTTAAAAACTTATATGATAATAATATACTTGAAACATAATGGTAGTCTAAGCATCATTTTAACGAAATGCCTAACAAAAAGTCATAAGGTCAAGTGTTGTGTAAAATGTCATGTAACTAATTTATAATGCAGTTTGCGATATCTTAAAATATCAAGTCTATTGTAATAAAAAAAGCTGGAGATATTGGTCATCTGGTTATTATATTGTAAAGAATACAGAATAGAAGGTTATTTATGGCGATAGATAATAATCAGTGGTGGCCCATTTTAATTATAACAAAAAAGTTCTTGAAGTTTTCATTGTAAACTTTTAGCCAATATTTTAAGTGTAAAGTACGTGTGACGTAGTGTTTAAAAGCGACAGTAGCCTAATGGCAGGGCGCGGACTGCGAACTCAAAAAGGTCGTGGGTTCGAATCCGCCATTCGACTACTGGCGTGAACCACTCATAACACAAGCAATTTAAGCTCACCACAAGTGGTTAAGGGGAATATTAGTAATGTTTATAGCATTGGTAATATTCTTTTTCAAAAAAACGTTTCGGCTTTTACCAAAAAAATGGAACTTATATCTAACTATATAAAACACAAAAAATATCTCGGTCCGTAATAGAATGAAACCATTCAAAGAATTTTGATTAAAAAAATTGTGTGTGTTTGAATAGATCCCCAGGATGGTTTATATTCATATTTGGGCCCGGTAAGTGGCACTGCTGTCGAGATCCAGAAATCACCAATGCGAAGCGGGGCGAATCGCTAGTTAATTTAGATAATTTTCACGTAATAGTTTCTGAAGCCAGAGGTTTCGATTCTTCGTCTTGGCACTTCTGAGATCCAGGGACGACCCCAGTCGTGCCTCAACCTACTGTCGCTGATATAACTCGATAGACGTTGGTAAGTATAATCTTAATTTTCATATTACACTGTAAAACAAGAGGTAAAATATTTTATACAATACCTTGATAAACCCGATATTGTATAGAATGACAAAGTATTCTATATAATCACAGAATATACTTTGTAGGCATGTAATAATAATAATAATAATAATAACAACTATCGGAGATACATCCTAAAGGATGGCACCGTCGACATCTGTCGAGCTTGTCGCCATCCCGGTGAGTCACTTAGGCATGTTATCTCCGGTTGTTCGGCACTTTCTAACTCTGAGTACTTGCACAGGCACAACCTAGTAGCCAGAATTCTACACCAGGAGCTCGCTCTGAAATACGGTCTCGTGGATCGGAAATTGCCGTATTACAAGTACTTGCCGGAAGCCGTGCTCGAAAATGATCGCGCCAGGCTCTATTGGGACCGGGCCATCATCACAGACAGGACTATTCTTGCGAATAAGCCTGATATTGTGCTGATGGACCGGGCACAGTCAAGGATATTTTTGGTCGACATTATCATTCCGTATGACGAGAACCTCGTGAAAGCCGAAACAGACAAGCAAACAAAATATCTGGACCTGGCTCACGAGGTGACCGACATGTGGGGTGGTCTGCCGACCGAAATTATTCCTGTAGTCGTCTCTGCAAACGGGCTAATCCCAGTCAGCCTCTCGGGTCATCTGAGGCGGCTGGGACTACGTGGCGGACCGCTCCAGGTTCAAATGCAGAAGGCGGTGCTCCTCGATACCGCCCGCATCGTCCGCCGGTTTCTTTCCCTTTCCCCCTAACCCTCGGCCGTTTGGTCTCCCCTGCCGAGGGCCTCCATCTGGTTGGGCTTTTATTTATTTATGTACTTTTATATTTATTTTATGTTATTGATATTTATGTATATTTGTCTTTTCATTTTCATTTATAATTATATATTTATAGCACCCAACCAGATGAGAAAACTATATAGATACCCCACATATAATAATAATAACTGGCTCAAATGCAGAAGGCAGTGGTCCTCGATACCGCCCGCATCGTCCGTCGGTTTCTTTCCCTTTCCCCCTAACCCTCGGCCGTTTGGTCTCCCCTGCCGAGGGCTTCCATCTGGTTGGATCTTTATTTATTTGTGTATTTTTTGTATTTATTTTATTTTATTGATATTTATGTATATTTATCTTTTCATTTTAATATATAATTATATATTTATAGAACCCAACCAGATGAGAAAACAATATTGATACCCGCACATAATAATAATGTCCTCCAGACTGAATTTCGGTCACGGCGGCCAGCCTCAACGGAGACTAACCATCGGCGCAGGACAGGATTATATTGCCCAAGTGTATGCGCAAGCACAGGTGCACTCTCTGTTCAATCACTCTCATACTCCGATGGGACGGTAAACCGACACGACCGGAGAGAGATCAGGCGCAGGACCAACGGCTTTACGTGCCGTTCCGAACTACGGGGGTGATATACCACCAACTTCCTGACTCCGGGTAGCTATTGGGAATTTCTTGACGGAAAAACTCAATAATTAATTTTTTCGCCTGATCTGGGATTCGAACCCAGGACCTCATGATCAGTAGTCGCGCCACTACAACCACTAGACCAACGAGGCAGTTGTAGGCATGTACTGAGAATACAAATATACGGATTTCTAAACTTCGTGCTTTTTCAGGCTGGATAATTCAAATAATTCTTATAAAGATAAAATGTGTTTTGTATTGTCAATACTATTGTCAATTGTACTAGGTACACAACACCTTTTGCATTATATTAAACACAAATTAAATGTGACATTAATGCAATGTAGTTTTATTTTTTTATTATAATATTTAAAAATATTACACCTAACTATATTAAGTATATGAAATAGTGAGATCAACTACATACTTTTAAATTGAAACTAAAAGTTTACACGTTTTTATATTAGAATACTAAATCTAAGGAAACATTAAAATGGCTGAGAGTTGCGTGATCATCATTTTGATAAAACAAGATTTAAAATGTTGTGTCATCTGATTAAGTTACGGCGGCATACTTTGTTGAAGTTTAATAAGTCAAATGCCATCGGACCGGTTTGTTTAAAGATCGCTTGACTCCGCTTAAATAAACCCCAGATGATTTAATCGTTAAACTATTTATACCTTATTGACAAACCGTATGACAGAAGAATTCAATAAAATTTATTGCTAGGTGAGGTATGGTAATGAACAATTTAAAATCTTTTATCTCTTAAATCTAGTAGTTACACGAGTCAAGAACTCGTTCATTAATTAAAGATGATATAAAAAAATAAGAAACGAGTTTTTATTTTACCCCAATACTTTTATAATAGTAAGCTATTAATTTCATTATTAATCTATTTTATCTATTCATATTCATATATACAGTTCAATTAAGAGATTTCATATACAAATCACTAAATGATATATTAGTGTACATGGTCATAGATCAGGCTGTGATATAATGTATCACTAGCAATGCGCAACTGGCTTCACCTGGATAGGGTATCTTAAGGCGACACCGCGAAAAAATGCACCCCATTTCATCGAATAGTATAGGATTATGACACCACTAACGATAGTGGAATTTTGATATAGGAATGTCTTTATCTTGAATTTCCTTGTTCAAAAAACGATTGTATAATTTTGACTCGATCGTAATTATTTGCGAAAACGCCTCTAAAAATTACTATAGTTGAAATTACAACGAAATTACTTAATCTATATGCTTGGGAATCATTCTAGTATATTCATAACATCAATATTCAATATTAATTTATAAATATTATTTTACAGGTTAGTTGCTCATTATTTTATTTATTTAAATCAATAATTTACAAAAAAAAATTAAGATTTTGGCATTTTTAGACCTTAAGACGGCGTTTTTTGAGTTTTTATAGAAATTATGTATTCACTCCTATTTACTACTTTTTCTATGTGTCGTCTTAATGTGGCGTTAAGATTTATGATAATCAAAGCAATTTATTTGATTAATATTTCGGTTTCTTTTAAATAAAGCTCCCAGGTTCTCAGATAAAATATAGCCTAGATCACTCCTGGAATTGCTCTCTGTCAGTTCGTGAAGGTTTATTGCAGCCGCTTTAGCCATTCCGAACATTAGCCGGAATAGACAGACGACAAACAATGGTTAAAAAATCCCTCAGTTCAATATGAGACAGTTATTTCGATATAACAGAGAGATAATTCAGTTTTATTAATATGTGTAGATTTATTGATGTTATTAAATGTTTAAGCAAAATCGACAAAAATCTCATTTTTGGAAAACCAATGTTATTTTATGATTTGTGAGAGTTATTAATCCCAGTCTTTTATTACGCAAATATATACAAAAATATCCTAAAAGTATGTATACAAAATTTCGAAAGCTTACATGACAGATTTGATAGTCTACATTACTTTGGTAATGTAAATATCATAACTTAAATTTAAGTAGAAAAAGTTTCTAAAAAAAAGTCTAAGATTTTTGAGTCGATAAGGAAGAAATATTGAATCTGCCCGAGCATTTAACATCCGACCTGATATTACACTTTAAATTTTCCAGAAACTTCACCACACATCTCCCGAATCATGTTCTAAAGGAGCTTCCACCATCAGCCCATAAAAGCTTCTACTGTTGATGGTCTCGTAGTAATGGGACGTATTTATGGTAACAGGAAAAACAACAGGTTTTTAAATATAATTACTGATTGAAACTATAAACCCCCGTAAATCTCGTAAACCTTTCCTTTTTACAAACGATCAATGAAAACATGGCTACAATAGCTTGCAACACGCGCTCCTACGTTTTTGCTTAGAAACTTTACCTAAAGATTTCTTATATTTACGCGTACATAATGATACTACAAAATCCGTAAATGCAGTTTTAATCAAATTTCCCTAAAATTAAAACAGATCTCTGGTGATAAAAAAGCGTATTTGTGTTGCGATTTGGCAGTAAGTACGAAGTGACAGTTTTACACCAACAGTAAAAGAAACAGAACAGATGTAATAGGGACACATGGCACAGTAAAAACATAGTTCCTAAAGAAACTTTTTGCAAGATGTTATTTAGATAATAGACTTTATATTCTGTTGTTTTGGAACAGGCTACTGGAACTGTTATTTCATAGAAATCCATGCGAGTGTATTAAATCTTTGCGAATCATTCTGCTTACCCAACGTAGTGATTATGCCTTAATCACTAATTTTTTGTATAACAGCTTTCGTTTTCTCCAAAGGCCTTTTCTTCAGTAAAATCAATACTGTAAAAAGTAAAATTCAACTTAAATCCAGTATCATAATGGACTTTATGATGAAAAAACCAAAATCTAATCATTTCGTTTCGTTTATATAGACGTATTAAACTATTTTTATAATATTTTTGCTGTAATTAGTCTATAAAGGTAGTTTAATAGTATTAGAAAACGTATTTCAATTTTTTAGGACGTCCGGACCATTGTCTGATGCAAAAAGCTTGTCTCAAGGTGGTAGCAGCGGGGTCGTATGCCTCACGTCCGCAATGACCTCGAGAGGTAAAGTAATATTCAATCGTATAATGTAATAATTGTTCACTCACAATGCCCAAAACAAATTAATCTCAGTACCGTCAACACTCATAACATATACGCGGTATAAATGAGGTGAATTCCACTAAAGAAAAAAAATGCTTTAAAGCGCTGAAAAGATTGTTGTAATTGTGCAGTTATGTCAGGGGTCAAATTGTGTACGGGTGACCGGGCTCCGCATTTTGTAACGTTTTTCAATTTAGGGATTTATTCAGGGACGATGTTAGTTCAAATTATCGAGATTAAACATTCATCAGATTTTACGTGCTTATTATCAACGTAATCGCTTCTTCTTTTTTATTTTTATTTTTATTTTTCCACTGTTGTACATACGAAGCCTCGTATGCCGTCTCTACTATGGTCGAGTCCCAACAGGCTTCTACCGTGATAGAGATGATTTACGCAATTTGCTCCGCCATCTGCCAAGTCGCTATTTACCTGGTAATCGTAGGATCCGACCTCCGGTCTTGTAATTTTACATCTGGCAATATATCAGGCTATATATTTATCGCAGTATGACATAGGATGGTGAATTCTGTAATGCCGCTATCATACACTGTTAAATTTATTACTTTTAATATTATGTATGTTACTTTACGGAACTGAGGTCTTATTAGTGAGTTATTAATTCACAAACATATGACAAAGCTTAATCTTAGGTTCTTTTATCTTTGGTCGACTTCGTTTTAATATTTTATTTATGATTTGCAATTGTTATAAGAATCAAAAATGATCCATTTCAACCAGGTTGTGAGTTAAACATTAAAAAAAAGGAAATTAATTAACTATAACTGTGTTCTACTGTAGTTTTATTTAAAAAAAACTTGTATTATACAAATAGCGCTTAAAATATTATTTTAATCATTTGTTTTCCAGTATTTTCGGCGTCACTGAATTGCATAAATATTAATTAAGTTTTCCTTAGAACTTGTATCTTAAGTTAAATTTTATTTATAATCGCCAAGTTTTGCGGAAGCAATGTTTCACAGCTTTTGCCTTGAATTTAAAAGAGAAGCTACTATACTAATACAACTACACATTGTTTTAAACTTTACTGAAACTGATTATATGCACCCAAAGCCAGTAAATAAAGTAATAGTTATTGATGTAGTACTACTTCAGACATTATTATACTCTGACTTCCGTAATAGTAGACTACTGCTTGCGGCCGCGGTACTGTTTGCAGGCCGCGAGCCCTGAGACAGATGAAGCTGTAAGAGTCGCATAGACTAACAGCACTAACATCTAGATAATAGTAGTAGTAGACTACTGTTAGTACGTGTATCTACATATATACGAGTAGCTACGTGTGTGACTTGTTGTAACGTGTTGACCTTTTTATTGGTGATGAGGAATTTTAACTTGGTCCTCAGGGGTACAACGAAGAAATTAAGTGTCTATCGATCAGACCATTCACTTATCCCAGGTAAACTGAGTTCTCGATCGTCGTTCTTACTTGTATAAAACAATTATTTTTCTTAATATGTTGTCTACTATACATACAATACACACAACACCCACACGTTCCGCAGTAGATTATTGATCGTAATGAATGGAAAAATCTTAATTAATGTCGTATACTAAGAAGTAACATTTGTAAACTATTTGATCGTGAACGTTCCTATAGCACAAGCATTTAAGTTTAGTTAAAGTGTTTGGTTAAAATATTAATATTTGTAAATGCATTGATAGTATTCTTTTAAAAAATAAAATACGGAAATACTAGGCAGGTATATATTCGAGATAGATAGGCCGCGATATTCTTAACAAAATATATCTGTTGGATAAGAATGTGTTTCTTTGAAAATAAATTTCAAAAATGTTGCATATGCGATTAAAGAATACATCTTATTTAACAGTATCGCGTGTTACCACGTTCTAGAAAATTGGGGACGGGACCATAAAATTCTAAATGTTTATTATGTTATGCATGCGTGAGCTTTAACGAAGAATAGTAACAAATTATTGAACTAGACACAGTACGCGCGCAATAACGGCCGTGGGAAAGGCGGTGGCATTTAGACGTGCGACCATCACATTGCAGCTTCTTCTGTTACCTAAGAACCCGCCGGTATTCGTAAGTTATACAGTGCTAATACGCAGCGACTGGAGAAACTAAGAACTTAAATATTTATAAGGGTTTTAATCTACCTACCATATAATAACTCTTTTTACTCAGTCTTATAAAATTTTAATTAAGTCTTAACTCTTTGGAAGACAAACCTTCTTTAGTTGTATATTTTCTGAGATTTTATAGTGAAAGTCTAAATATTGTCTTATAAATTAATTAGGTACTGATTCAGTGGATTCGGGTTATTGGATTATTTGCATGTGTGTGCTAAACATATTAAAATCTTGTAAGATATCTTAACTGAATCCCCTTTTTAAATAAAATTAATTAGGTACTGATTCAGTGGATTCGGGTTATTGGATTATTTGCATGTGTGTGCTAAACGTATTAAAATCTTGTAATATATCTTAACTGAATCCCCTTTTTAAATAATTTTTTTTGTGTATATACTTTTAATTTTCTATAAATATATTTTGAGGCCAAAGTTAATAAATATTAGTTTGTGTGACCTTGGTTAAGACAATATTTAGCATTTAGATGATAAGATCCAAATGCTAAAGATTTATACGTAGATCTATACTTGGTAGAGCCATACTGCAGCTATATTAGTAGTATAGTTGTAGCACGAATGGGTCGGCTCGACCGGGGACGGACCACGCTCTCACAGAATACCAGCGTAAAATAGTAGCTTAATGCTGCTGTGTTTTGTATGTTGAATGTAGAGAACCGGAGACCCTTTTTACTGGAAACGAGGCATTCCATCTTAGTCCTCACGGGTGACAACGCATCTGCATTTTGATTTGTAATCGAGGATCTACATCTAGATGTCTATGGGCCGCAGCAACCACTTACCGTCAGGTGGAATGTGTGCTAGTTTGTTACCCTATCCTATAAATTTTTTTTTTGTTTAAGTGGCAGTTGCTGGGGTTACTCCAGTCCTATGGTCGAAGGGAGAATTTTGATCGTGGAACACTTTCATGACAGTCCTCCTTTTTTGTCAACATATTACATATTTGAACCAAAAACTTTGTTCTGTCGTTCAAAAATCGAAATTTCGAAATTACTCCATTGCGCTATTTCATCCCGTAAGTATCGTAAAGCGATTATGGGAATATCCAGAAGGATTCAATAGGCTTCAATAGATGGCGGTGTACCCATGTATTTACTCCAGGTATTATATGGCCATGCCGGCGACGGGCGGCATCGGCAAGACGTGAAAGACGTTTGATGAAGAGGAACTCCTCTCCGCAACGGGAGAGAATCATGTCCAGCAGTGGATTTTTATGTGCTGATGAAGAACATAAAGATTGCGGAACGACAGTGCCTTAGTAAATTCTAGACATAAAAGAAAAGTTTATACAGTTCATATTTTACGTGGGTGTTCTAACTTATTATTTGACTGCGAATATAGTTGCGAAACATAGCGACCTCTTATGCCAGAATTTTGAGAGCCATGCATCATATAAACAAATGCGTAACTCTATTACTGCTGAGTTGATTTGTCACTTATTGCAAAAACTGTTTAACGATTCTATAAAAAGAGCCTTATAGTCTTTTGTATAAATAGCTGATTGTGCTAAAGTTGTGATTAAACTTAACTTGTACATTAAAAAGGTGTTTGGCTAGTTAGCATCATCAGTAATAAGTTACTTTTACCTTCAATTTGAAATTCGTAAGTATCTCAACACTAATAATATCATGTTAAATTAGATAATATTTATGTCAATAAAATGAAAAACACAGTATATACGAATTCAAGAAAATTATTTAAGTACTGAAATTCTAATACAATTCTTGTATAAAATATATCAATTGCCATGTGACATCAGTAGGTCATCATCATTATCATTTACATGATCAACATAATTTTTATTTTTTTATATCTTATCATTCTACCTCTGGGCACAGGTCTCTCTTCATTGTTGAGAGGGTATTTCAGTAAGGAAGTGTTAACTGCGCTGCCTCAATGCGCGTTGATAGATATGTCTTTTATGTCTTTTTCGTTTTTTAATTTCTTAGATATTGCCGCCGGGCACACGGCGTGATTCACGTTACACCGTGTCGCAACCGGGCCGGGCTCCACCCGGGGCACGTCCATCGTGCTCTAGTCGGGTCAGTCATTCATGCTACAACGGGCTGTTTGCGTATATTCTTTGCACGCCCGTGTCTGTGATAGGTGTTTTGTGTCAAATAGTGATTTCATCGGTCGATAGACATGACGTTTGAGTAAATATGAAATTTTCACAACGTGAATCGGTTTAATTTGATATTGTTTTCCAAATAACATTTTTGTATTAATTATCCAAATACTGATGGATCATTTCGTAAACTACAGGATACTTGCGCACACATTCTAGCAATTTTTATCGTCTATTTTGATGTTGACCTGCTCACATATCAAAGATTTGTCGACAAGTGCCTTGCGGGTGCCCGGCGTAGACGTTCATGTTACAACGTGTCGGGCTGGGCCGAGCCGGAGCCGGGAAATAATACCCAACGACATTACGACGCCGTGCTCCGCCGGGACACGGTATAGCATGAATCACTTCATAAAAAAGTATGCTAAGATGTAATGTGAATCCTCCTTAAATCAGCACTTAAAACAACAATTAACAATTTTACAGTAACTAGAAAGCAACCCGGGTTAAACCCCGCTGGCACTAGTAAAGCGCTAACGCATATACATATATATATATATATATATATATATATATATATATATATATATATATATATATATATATATATGTATATATATATACCCGACTAAAAACATTAATGTAATACTAAATACACTATTTCGGTGTAGGTAAAACGAACGATAAAAACTCACAATAAAAAACTGCAATTTTCATCTGTCTGCCAGGCGTGGCTACTATTTGAAATATCCCCCTATATACTGTAATAATAATAATGATAATAATGTCCTACAGACCGAATTTCGGTTACGGCGGCCAGTCTTAACGAAGACTAGCCATCTTTAGACAGCCAGGTTAGGATAGGATTAAAAGTGTCTGAGTGTATGCGTAAGCACACGTGCACTCTCTATTCCCTAACTCTGTCGGTTTGCTGTCAGTTGATGGTCTATGGTCCGATGGGATAGTAAACCGATACGACCGGTGAGAGATAGGGTTTTACGTGCTTTCCGAGGTTCGGGTGTGAAACACCGCTAGTTTACTCGTATTAACTCCGGGTTGATTTACTGAGAATTTCCTGATAGAAACACTAAATAAACTCTTTCTTTGACCTGACCTAGGATTCGAACCCAGGACTTAAGTGGAATTAAGTGATCCTAAAACATAAAACCATTGAATATCACAAAAAGTAAAGTCTTTACATATTCACGTATATATGACCTATAACAGGATGTTGTTTAATCAGTGCTTATTAACATAATTTTGTTTCAAAATTTATGCAAAAGTAATAATATAATCAGATGTTGTCATCACAGGCGTTCGTTGATGTCTTTTAGTCAAACTTTTTCAACTTAGTATTTTTAAGTGTATTAATATATGTAATATATTTATTTTTGGTCTATAATGAAGAATTATAATATATTTACAACATTTAAAATGGCGAGGGAATTGTATTGGCTTTTGATTTACGTTTATAAAAAAATATAACAATCATCATCATCAACAAAGCTCTTCAAAGTTCACAGCTGAGCATGGCTTCCCACATAGATTGCCTCTTAGGGCGTGTTTGACATAGTTGCAACAGCGTTAAGCATGGGGTTTGGCAGCCATAGTTTTTTTTATTATTATCAATAAATACTGCCTAATTCCACTTTCATTTCACTTTTTCGTCTCTTACGTCACTTGCTATAATACAAATACATTATAAATATTACAATAAAATTTCTAAGGGCATCCCTCTTTTCATTCATCATTAATTGGCAATATTCCGCCTTTTTTAAATTGTAGTTTCGACGGATGATCGACTATTGGAAAATCCAACTACTTTGACCGGTGATGGGGAGCAAAGTTACCGCAAGTATTGCCGCTGCAAAAGAAACCATGACGTGTTACGCCATAGTGCCGCTATTGTGGAAAAAGACTTCCAAGTATTTCATGACAAGTAGCACCTGGCGCATTTTTGGAAATTACTTTATCCAGTAGACTTAATAAGGCTTTTGATGTAACAGGTAAGATGATGAGTTAACTTTAATACTGATGTACCAATTACACAATAAGTATTTTAAGTATTATGACGATAATGATGTTACACGTAGCCTATTTTGCCCATGGTAACAAAATCCGAATATTAAAACTATATAATAAATTAATAATAATAATATCTCGTGGACCGGAAATTGCCGTGTTACAAGTACTTGCCGGAAGCTGTGCTCGAAAATGATCGCGCCAGGCTCTACTGGGACCGGGCCATTATCACAGACAGGACTATACTTGCGAATAAGCCTGATATTGTGCTGATGGCACAGTTAAGGATATTTTTGATAGAATCAGGCGTTACTTTGCGGAAATCCATTATAATAAATGATAGCATAGCATAAGCATAGCATAAACACTCACGCCTGTCACCCAGAGGGGTAGGCAGAGACCACGGACTTCCATTTGACACGATCCTGACATACTTCTTTCGCCTCCTTTACATCCATATATCTACGCATACATGCTCGTCGGTTAAGGGTACTTTTAACGTGGCCCATTTTCAAAATATCGCCAATTTGGTCGATAAACTTTTTTCTAGGGCGTCCCTTCCCGACTTTGCCGTTCACATCTGCCATATAAATTTGTTTTGTCACTCTTTCCTCATTCATTCTTTCTACATGACCAAACCACCGAAGCATTCCTTTCTTAATCCTGGTCACAACATCATTTTGCATACCAAATTTATCTCTTATCATGCAATTTCTCATCCTGTCATTCAGATTCAACCCTAGCATACTCCTTAAAGACCGCATTTCTACAGCATTTATTCTACTTTCGTGCTTCTTCTGCCACACCCAGCTTTCACTACCATACATTAAAGTAGGGATTAACACAGCATTATGAATTACCATACGTGCCTTTTTTGATACATTCTGGTTCTTCACAATAGAGTGTAGTGCCCCATTCACTCTATTCCCTGCATTTACTCGTCGTTCTATATCCTTATCATATCTACCATCCCTGCTAAATACACATCACAAATACACAAACTCATCCACTTGCTCAATTAACTCTCCTTCTATTCTTATTTCACATACCGTTTTGCTTTCCTCTCTTTCAAAAACCATCACTTTCGTCTTACTTGCGTTCACTTTCATTCCCCTTTCTTTTAATGCCCAGTTCATTAATGTAACCATCATTTGCAACTCAGCCACCGATGACGCAAATATGACTTGATCATCGGCATACAAAAGGCATTTGACGGTTAACTCGCCGATTCTTAACCCACATTCTTCATCTTTCAAAGTTTGCAAACACCTGTCCATAAATAGGGTGAACAGCCAAGGGGAAGCCACACAGCCCTGTCTGACACCCTTTCGGATGCCAAACCAGTCCGAGTAGACCCCATTGATCCTGACACAAGCACTAGAATCCCTATAAAGAGACCTCATTGCCTGTATCAAACCAGCGCTCAACCCAAATGAGTTCAGTGTTTGCCATAACACATTCCTGTCCACTCTGTCATAAGCCTTTTCCAAGTCCATGAACGCACAAAAAACTTTCTGGTTTTTAGCCAAAAAATTCTCCCGTACCCGTTTTAATTCCCAACATAAATTAAACAAGGTGTACAGCAGGCCTGCCACCACTCCCTCTCCAGCCCTTAGCATCTCGAGTGATACTCTATCATATCCAGCTGCCTTACCTGCTTTCATGCTTTTCATTGCTTTCATTATTTCATCTACACTTATCTCCATACCCCTTTCCACTTCTTTCGGAATTTCTTGTTCATTTAATTCAGATGACTCTTCACTCATAAACACGCTTTCAAAGTATTCCTTCCATCTGTTTAAATTCGAAACTTCATCATTCAGAATACATCCATTCTCGTCTCTTATAGCATTAATTATAGGCTGTTTTGTATTTTCCCCTGGCAGTTCTTACGAGTTTCCAGAACATTCTTATATTGGCCTGGAAATTATCAGATATCCTTCTATCATTCTTATCCGTTCTTTCTTTCTTTTTCCTTTCAACTACTTCTTTTACTCTCTTATTTAGACGTCTAAATTCTGCCTTTTTTCTTTCAATCTCATCATTCATACCACCAGAATTACCAGTTTTAGTTGCTAGTAAATCTAACCATGCTTTCTTCTTTGATTCAACTTCCACCCGCACCTCATCATCCCACCACAACGTATTCCTTTTCCTTTCATTTGTTCTTTTACTTACACCACATACTTCGGTGGCTGCATCCACCAAACCTTTCTTAATATTATCCCACACAGTATTCAAGTCTAAATCATTCATACAAAACTCATTCAAACACCTAATATTTTCTCTCAGTATACATTTATACTTCTCTTTCACATCTTCATCTTGTAACTTCTCTATTCTTATACGTTGTAACGCAGTGGTAGACACAGATGTCCGACGCCGCCAACGCTTGAAAAGACCATTAATTCGACATAGGACCAAGTAATGATCCGTCCCTACGTTGGACCCCCGGTAAACCCTTGTATCTACGACTGCGCCCCACATTTTTTCATCCACAATTACGAAATCTATCATGCTTCTATCATCACCTCTTTCCCATGTATACATGTGAATCTTCTTATGACGAAAAAAGTATTCGTCACAAAGAGATTCTTTTCAACACATACGGTGAGGAGGTCTTCACCATTCTCATTTATACTTTCATCACCAAACGTTCCCAATATCCTTACATAACCAGACCTCTTCACCCCAACCCTTCCATTAAAGTCTCCTTACATAATATATTTTCATTTTCCTTACATTTTGTAAACACCATCCTTACCATGTCCCAAAACTGCTCTCGGATGTAAGTGGGCTTAGACATGTCTGGGGCGTACAACCCTAGCAAGAACAGCTTCTTTAAGCCCACTTTCATTCGTATCCATAGCAGCCTCGGGCTTACACATTCATACTCTTTCACACATTGACCCATTCTTTCTGAAAGGATGAAACCGACTCCCTGGCATGCCCGTTCGGTCTCGTCTACACTAGACCAATACGCGGTATACATGCCATGTGCAGTTTCGTCTCATTTACACATAACACATCTATTCCTCTGTCATTCATCATTTCGCATACTTCATTCCATCATTCATTGCTCCACGTACATTCAGCGTAGCCAGACGGGCTTCCGCAATCCACTTTTCGTCCCTCCTGGAGACAGAACGTGACGGGTGGCGAACCTCGTCGCCGGTTTTTCTCCCGGAGATTTAGAATAAATGATATTAATAGTTATTTTGCAACCACCCACTAAATAAAACAAAATAATGTGTCTTACCTAGTTTGAAGAGCACCTCCCGCCCTCCCTCAATTGCGTGCACTAATCCTGTCACCACCAATTCCAGCACCACTACTCCCGACACCACTCCTCCCAACACTACTATTCTAGGAAAGACACACCACCGACGATAATACGACACGTGTTTCGCCTCTACACGAGGCATCTTCAGGTAATGTTTACTCTACGGCGGCTGACCGCTAAGTCAACCGCTCATCAAACTAGGTAAGACACGTCATTTAATTTTATTTAGCGGATGGTAGCAAAATAACTATTAATATAATTTAAGGATATTTTTGGTCGATATTACCATTCCGTATGACGAGAACCTCGTGAAATCCGAAACAGATAAGCAAACAAAATATCTGGACCTGGCTCACAAAGTGACAGAAATGTGGTATGGTCTGCCGACCGAAATTATTCCTGTATTCGTCTCTGCGAATGGGCTAATCCCGTCAAGCGATATTTTTAAATAATCATAAACTTTAAAACACATTATTTTTACAATGAAATCGAATATTTGCTAATGGCAGCCATGGTGTTGAGTAAAATGTTTTGAAACTCGATCTGTAAACATAATCAGCAAATCACTAGTCTACAGTAATTACGTAGACATGCAACAATTGTGCTATTTACTAGTAAATTACTATAACTGGTACCTACTGTTCTTACAATTATTGCTTTTGTTATGTTTATTGTATATAAAAGTAGTATGAAGGCACAGTTATAGCTTAAGTACGCCTTAAGTAAGCATTGCTAGGTACAGATTTACATTTCAATTACCTCACATGCATGTCTTTAAAATATATTACTTTTCGGTTATTCAGTTTTCTACGTGATATTTTTCTTCACAACCGAGTAAGCGATAAATCAAGACACGTTAATTTGAAATATCAATTTCTTTTTTGTTTCTATAAGTTTTTATTTAAATTCGAAGTCAAAATAAAAGATGTTAATAAATAACAAAAAACTAAGAGTGATGTTAAGTTTGTTTTATTTCAGGGATCTTGTTTATGTCGTAAAACAAGATCATCTGACATGCAGCTAATGAAACTAAAATAATATAAAAAAAATTTTTGATATCATATTAATATCGTCTATATCAAATACAGGACACGTGAGCTATTTCAACACACGGTGTTTCTCGTAAACAGGTCGATCTGGAAATAGTAAACAAGTCGTGTATCGCTTGATACGGTAATTTTACGACGGCCACATCTTGCCACCATAATTCGATAGTTTAAGTAA
Source organism: Parnassius apollo (assembly GCA_907164705.1). Classification (NCBI taxonomy): domain Eukaryota; kingdom Metazoa; phylum Arthropoda; class Insecta; order Lepidoptera; family Papilionidae; genus Parnassius; species Parnassius apollo. The sequence goes on from CAJQZP010001342.1 coordinate 7,674,700, forward strand.
TTATCTATTATAATAATTTGAGTAATCGTAATCACTGTAATCCAAATAGTTGAAATTTAAAAGAGTGTAAACATTGTAATTCAAATAGTTCTTATAAATTATAACTCAAATAGTTATAAATTGTAATTCAAATAGTTCTAATAATTGTAATTTTATTCAAATAATTGTTGCAAATTCACTATAACTTTGATGGCTGTAATGAGGGTGAAATATGTCCTGTGCTATAACCTAATTGAACATTTTAGTACCCACCATATTTCAGGCAAATTATGATTTTTGAAATTATGATTATGAACAAAAATCACGGCACTTTGCTAATATTGAAGGTTTTGTACAAATATTCAAATATTTTAAGGTACTAAAGTATTTTAAGGTATCTTATAGCAAAATATAATGATATCGTGTGTATCAAAGAAGTTTCACATTTTTATATAAACTACAAACAAATATTATTTTGGAGTAATTTTTGCCTTTATTTAAAAATGCAAAATCTGTAAATTTTAGCTGATAATGTTAGAAAGTTGTCAAGCTTATTTATTAATTTTATAGGTCATTTTATGTGGAAAATTGGTAATTTAAATGACATCGGAAACGGAAAAAAAAGAGGTAATTGACGTAAAGCGTACTAAAAATAAACGTTAAGGTATATTAGTTGCAAAAAATTCGAGCATACGACTTCCAATTGAATAATTTCACTAGACTCGTGTCACGATTTTATTCTACTCAGCTATTGATATTTAACTGTTTGTGCTACTTGGCGGAATCCTATTGTCACGTCACGTCATGTGTTGTTAATTAATTTTAGTTAGTGGTGCATTATTTTAATTAATCACATACTGAACTTTCCATAGACATGCTAGCAATCGCAGACAATAATAATGTCCTCCAGATCGAATTTCAGTCACGGCGGACAGCCTCAACGGAGACTAACCTTCGGCGAAGGACAGGATTATAGAGCCCAAGTATACCTATGAGCAAGCAGAGGTGCACTCTCTATTTCCTTACTATCATTGTCCGATAGGGCGGTAAACAGACACGGCCGGAGAGAGATCACGCGTAGGACCAACGGCTGTAGGTGCTTTCCGAGGCACAGGGGCGAGATACTTCCTGACTTCCTGCTAACTTCCGGATTATGTGCAGATGTTGTTAAATGATGATGTTAAGAAATTCTCGGCATCTGCACATAATCCATATAATAACTGATTTTTTAGGATTTCAGGACTAGGATAATATCTTGTTTATGAAATAAGAGCTGATGTTGTTATTTGAGCAATTCACTAGAAGTTAAATAAGTACGCATACCTATATTTTGGTTCATACGCTTACAGTAGGTATGTGAGTTTATAAATATTATTTTTTCTTGTAATCTTCTACCACCTTTAACATGTTTAAGGTGTTGAGAAAGTAAATAATTATATAAGTAAATAATTATATAATATAAGTAAATAATATGTAAACTTAAAAGGAGTTAATAGTGGCCAACCAACTACCCACGACTTTAGGATTTTGTTGTCCGTATTTATAGCCATCATACTTCATCAAATCTAAGAAAATACCTTTTGAGGTTTCACATTAATCCTTTCGCAACAAATTTGTACAAGCGTACTCACATGTTTTAAAATAACCTTTTACGTAAATCCAAAGAATTATGAAGAATCTACATTTCATTACAACATGTGTATTATTTATTACCAATTCGAATCTTTCAAGCAAAGCCAAATATAAAACAAATTAACCAGAACAGACGTCTTTTATGTTCTTTCTGTTATTTCAATGACACGTCATTATCAACCTCATAGACTAGACTAGAATATACTGGCGTAGTTAACCTTACCTTAGTGTTTGGGTGATTTAAATTCATGTTTGTGCGAATTATCGGTAAAGATATTCAAATAATTGAACCTTTACAGTTTTTTTTTTGCTTACTTGAATTTTATTTTTAGAGTTGCATAAATTATATGATATATAATAATATTTGTAATATTTTTTATGACTTCCACAGCGGCGAAGTTACGAGTAAGTTTAGAAGTATAGAGTCTTATAAGAAGAATACAGTCATTGAGAAGTATTTGAAATGCAATTGGCTTCAGAAACCAAAAAAATTATAAACGAAAATAACTATTTAGAGATATGAATGCAAAAAATAACATTTGTACGAGAAATCAAAAATATAAATAATTGGGACAACATAATTCATTGATGAAGTATGACTAAATACCAACCACACTATATCATATAGGGACTGATGACACGTGCTCGTGGGAAAAATGTGGGCGCCTCGTAACTTGCCGTGTAGGACTAGGATCTGCCGGAGAAGCAACTACTATAGAGGGGATGACTGGGTCAAATTCATGGAGAAAACAAAGATAATGGTTATGGATGACGAATGAAAGAGACATTAATTTTAAATGCGTTATAGAAAAACGATTAATGTAAATAACGATGATGTTCACGACAGTTGTTATAGTGAAAGTGATTATACATACTCGGACAATAAGTTTTTATGTAGTTCAGTGTTTAATTTATATAACTTTATCTTTAGAAATTAGAAGTAATAAATATGAAAAAAAAAACTAATGAGTTTTGTGTTTTGAGTTTACCTGTTTCCAATTTATTTGATATTAAGATAAGACTTTAAATGATTACCAACTCCAAAGAATCGATATCGATTTCCCTTAAGAATCTAATTTTTCACTTGGAATGCGTAGTCCAATAAATGTGACAGCTGTGAAAAGGTATTTCTTAGATTTTGTAGAGTACAGGCTACTGCCGATTAAAATATTGGAACGGTGAATCTGACCACTATCCGTCAGTTACCGTACAGTAGCCGAATGTCTGGGTGCGGACTGCGAACTCAAAAGGCCGTGGGTTCGAATCCGTCATTCGACTACTGTCGTGAAGCACTCCTAACACAAGCATTTTAAGCTTACCAGGAGTGGTTATAGTGAATATTGGTAATGTTAATAGTATTGCTAGTATTTTTAAACAAAAATTAGAAAAACACCTGGACACCGAGCTTCTACACGTTAAGTTAGTTTTGTATAATAAGACGCTTTGGGTGCTGCACCAGTTACCGAGTGAAACTGGCAACAATTAAGTGTACCGCCTCTGTACTACTATATATCAGAGGAGTCACGAACATGATTGCCTACACCTTTAAGCGAATTTCTATAAAAAACTTAATTTAAACTTCCGAAGAAGATTAGTCAGTAATTACTATCTGACAAGTGTAATATCTACAACATGCAGAAGTGTTTTTATAGGGTAGGGGTGACAAACGAGCACACAACACCTAAAGCATACGTTGTCACCCCTGAGGACTGAGATGGAATACCTCGATTTCAGTAAAAAGAGTCTCAGGTTCTCAACACTCACTATACGAAACACAGCAGTAACAAGCTGCTATTTTACGCTGATATTCTCTGAGAGCGTGGCCCCACCTCGACCGAGCCGACCCATTCGTGCTACAACCATAGTTATAGCTGCAGCGTGGCTTTACCCCGTTTACACTACGTGTGTATTTATACAACGTGTACAAGCTTCATTGCAAACGCAGACCATATTTACAATTAATTTTACAGTAGCTTCTTTCAACATATGACAAACAAAAAGATCACTACCATTCTCGCGTTAAAATAACGTGGCTGACGTAGAGTCGACATTCCGAGAAGTGTGCTTGTAGTCTAGGAACATTTTTTGCCACTTCTTGCTTACCTCAATTTAATTGCTTTGCTATCATCTTCGAATACCCATATATTGTTGCTTTCTTTCCGGAATTTATCACTATATCCGTGTTTCATCTCCTGCCACAATGTCATAATGCATTGAACGTCCAATATCAACTTTCACAAAAATTTTTATACCAATTAACTTGTACCTGTCTTTTTCTGGGTCAAATTATAAGATATCCAGAGGCAAAAAAGGCTTCTAGCTTTTAAATATTGATGTACGTTATTTTGAATTTGAGTTATACCAATACCCGAAAACCCTCGAATCTATTCATAGCTGATGCGTCAGTTTTTCTTCTATTAGTCGTCTTACAGTACTCACATTTTCCTCAGTGACCGCAATTGATTATCAACCTTCACAAAGTTCATGATGCAGAGATACACGGCCACGATTAAATTCTACGTACCAACATCTTACTTCCCAAAAACATTTTAAAGACGAGCATAGAAATATTGAGTTGTACTTTTGAAATCATAAAAAATCATAGCCCTAAAATCTTTGAGCGTTATTTTCATTTTTGCCACAGACAAAAAAATCAATTTGTGATTAAAAACAATACACAGACGATTTTCTGACAAAAACATATAAATTAATAAATTAATTCCACAGCACAGAATTTTCATTGTTGCCTGTATGATGGCTGGCTGACCATGTGCTTGTTGCACTCTGTTAGTTTTCAAGATAATTCAGTCCCCTTATGAGCATTGGTGATAAAATCCGTTAAATACTTGTTTCATCACTGTTTTCGTATCTCTTGTAAATAAAACGTCATCATCATTAGTCTCTAAGCATAGTTATCGAGATATATACTTCATTTTAATAGTCTGGTAATTTTTAAAATGATATGTATAAGGTTAGGAGTGATAGATGTTTTTATGCTACCACTACATGTCTGCTCGATATTTATAATTTAATAATAATACACTTAAATCAAACAGCCGGTAAAACAGTTAAAGCATTGATAACTAAGTTTTAATTGAGGAATAATAGTAGTCCCACGACGGTAGGTCACTTGTATCAGTAATAACTATGTGGAATGTGGTATTTTGAAAGTGATACGTGCAAGGTTAAAGGTGCAATAAACAGACTGGCAACCATATCAAGCTTGATATCCGTTCTAGCATCCACTTCGTCAAGCTGCCGAATGTTACACATTCAACAAGTAACTCAGCAATAAAAAGCAAATATGTGCCATTTACCTAAGCGTTGTACTGACGAAATCATCATTTAATGTATGTATGTACATACATGTATGTCATACTAAGTAGCATTTTTGTAATAGATTATTTAATAGCTACACTCATAGAGAATTAAAGTATAGAGACATTTTTGTAATTAACTACAATTACTTTAAGATAAAATTTATCAACGATAATTTTCATCTTTTATTTTTTGAAAAACTATATCACCATATTTATATTGTGAACGGAAACAGTTAAAGGTTCGTGCAACTTTTCTTCAAAAGTTTTGATTCTCGATTCTATTTTAGTCCACTAATCGAGCATGCTATTTCCAATCGTATCATTTAAATACTCAGCTCTATCGGCTGCCTATGCGCAGATTACTTGAACTCTTTTCACAATTCTGAACGATTCATATGCTTGAAATATCATATCAATATCTGTGAGAATTCTTACAATTGTGAATCTCAAGTTGTGTTTACACGTAGATGCCTACATATCTTCTTCTTGATCCGTAGTGGCTATAACTCTGGAACGAAATGCCTTTTGATATTAAAATATTTAAATTCAAATTCAAATTCTGTATTGCATAACTTAATCTATTACATAGCATATCGTGGAGCTTCCTTTTAAGCAAAGGATTTGCTTGTACTAGGAAGCACCGCTCTTCCAAACATTGGGTATATAACATTAAATTGAGGCGAAGAAAAAATAGAAAATTAGTTATAATATCCCTCAAGAATTTTATTTTTAAAATAAAGCCAATAAATGCTTTTAAATATTATAACTATGTTATATAAATCGTAATTGGTTTAGATTATTTTGGTGAAACAAGTTATTATACCTATATTTAGTATGTGAATGTAATATCGCAAAACTAAGATTATATTGAATTAAAAAAGAGGTTATTTATTTAAACGTTTCACATCGTATTTTATTACCTGTACATAGATGAAGGCCATCTTTAAGTGAATGAGGACAATGAATTTTGTCGTCCCACTAATGTCACTAGACATGGTAGTAATGGTCGACGTAGAAAGTTAAGGATAGGCGTACCATTGACTTGTCTATTCGAATTCGTGACCAGAGATGATGTCTATAACTAATCAAGTGGACATTCGTTCAATTATTCACTTCGCAATCCGTCTCGAAACGTATCGTGACCTTATAAACTATTAACTGAATTTATACAACTCTAGCAATAGATCTTAATGTTCGACTTACCGCACTGTGCGATCATTAATATTTCATATTGATTGTACATGGGCGAAATATTGGTGGTGAAGGTGTAAGGTTCTTACTTCAGATGTCTTCCAAGCTATATTTAGTTCTTCTCTGATCTTAAAAATGGTGATATGTAACATATGAAAGAGGAATGAGAGCCTTTGTGTCTATGTATCCACTTGTATGGTTATATTTTTATACGTGGTAGAGCCATGCTGCAGTTATATTAGTAGTATGGTTGTAGCACGAATGGGTTGGCTCGACCGGGGAAGGAACACGCTCTCACAGAATATCAGCGTAAAATAGTAGCTTAATGTTGCCGTGTTTCGTATGTTGAGTGTAGAGAACCTGAGACCCTTTTCACTGGAAACGAGGCATTCCATCTTAGTCCTCACGGGTGACAACGCATCTGCATTTTGATTCGTAATTGAGGATAGATGTCTATGGGCCACAGCAACCACTTACCATCAGGTGGACTGTGTACTCGTTTGTCACTCTATCTTATAAAAAAATCTTCCTAATTAAATAAATATCTCAATAATATTTTTTTTGCTTTGGTTTAAGTAGTCATTATAATTAATGACAATCAAATGTTTTCAGGGCATAATATAATTAATGAAATTGAAGAAGTTGCTTTTAGATAAAATACCGCGCAATTTTTTTTACAATTTATAAATTATGCTCGTGATTGGTTGCTTATCTTAATTTTGCGAAACTTTAGTTTTTTAACTTCTGTCTAGGGAAGTTATTGTTTTTAAAATTACGTCGAATGCCGTAAATCACATCAAAATCGGTTGATTTGTTCTTGAATTATTTAATTTTGAAAAAAAAAAGAACAAAAAACGTCATAAATAAGTGGATTTTGGAGCGCTTTGATATTGAAATTAGCGAGAAGTTCCAGGGATAGGCCGCAGGGTCAACCAATTTTTTTCTTTGTTCTAATTTCATTAGTAATGTCTTCAATCGATCCTAAAATAATTTGTAATTAATTGATTTCCAAAAATAATATTTACAATCTTTAAAATTTACAAAGCAAAATTCCCCATAATAGACCTTTCCGCTGTAACGACGATTTGGCTTAATCGCCACACTTGACAGGCCATGTACCATGTACCATCTGTACACTAGTCTTCTTGAAATTTCAGCGCTGCTACCTATCTTCGCTCTGTATTTTACGGCTGATGTAAGCGAAGAGGTTATGCCACCATCTACTGGAAATCGAGCGATATTTCTGGTTTTTCTCTATGTAGATTAATTCTTTTACGCCGTCACAACATGTTTTTATTAAGGTTCGTCTGTTATCATTTACAGTTTATTTTTATTTTATGCGTTGTCTTTCTTTTTATTTTTAATATTTATACAATAATAGCTTGCCAGGCAGACGTTGTTCTGCTCTTTTCGACGACAATTTGGCATGTCCTATTAAAAATCTTTAAATTCGCAAAAAAATTTTGGGTCACTTATGGCCAAAAAAAACTATCCAATTTCTCAAGTTGGACTAAACTGCACACGGTGTGCTTATTTGATTAAAATCGGTTAAGTAGTTTAGGAGCCCATCGCGGACAAGCAACGTGACACGTAATTTATATATATAAGATTTATATTATTTTTTGTGATTTACACGAGACAAATTTATACTCAGAATACTTACTAAATAATAACACACAATACAAAATACACAATTACAAAATAAATACTAAATATTACATGCGTTGAAGAAAAACATTAAGTTAATAAACATTATTGGTTGTTGTAGACCATGTATAGGAATCAAGTTATTTAGCGTGAAAATTTATAAATAACGTGCTTTATCAACAATATGAATAACCGGTTTATAAAAAAAATGAGTGATTACTCCGTGTGAAGGCACGGCAGGCACAAAGAGCATCTGTGCGTGTCTAAGAGTAACAGAAGAACATAATATAGAGAGTAAGAGTTATGCTAGCGCCGCGGACTGGCCACGCTGGTTCGCAAATAAGGCGTCGTCTCCAAAGGAAATCTTGTAAAATTGAGCTTATTTATAACGCCATTGGTTCCCAATTACAATGCGATTGCATGTGTATGGTATGCGGCGTCACCGGTTAAGTATTTACACATGGCTGGGTCGACGACCCGCGCATCTCGTCCGTCGCGTGAGCCACAGCCGTGATTGCTTATCGCTGGTTATTAATAGCGGACTGTTATACCGCACGTATACATACATAAATATCAGGTAAGTTTGGTGCAATTAACACCGCTTCCCGGTCACGATATAATAATTAGTTCCATTAGGGTTTGTTTGAAATTTCAGTCCAGCATATTAGTTTTTTGTCGAGTAAGTGATCCATGCTGCTCAGTGTTCCATTTTGTTCGTTAAAGCTTGTGATGATTTATTTTAATAGGTTTTTTTTTTCATATCAATGTATGTTGTTTTACGATGTATCTACTGCCTGTATAGTTATATACTACGAAATTGGTTGCAAAGTTCTATCACACAAAAATATAAACAAAACGTTCTTATTGTATGTAATCGTTTTTGTCATTCTATGAGTTATGGATTTCGGTTAATTACACCACATATTATATATAAAATACCGATCATTGTCTTTACAAGCTTTGATTTGGACTGAGATAAGAAACAGAGTCTTGTTATTTTCTTTAAAATGTACGAGTATTCATGCAGACATATTAAGCAGTAAACACTGAATCACGCGTCTATCAATTTGAGACTGATTAGATAATATACTAGAATGATGGCACATATTATTGGTAGATTTCACTTTATGTACAAAATTAATTTTAATTTTTTTAATTATAATATTTTATTTAATTAAAATTAATAAAATCGAATTACGAAATTCATTTTACCTAATTGATTATAGAGGCCTTTAACAAATAAATTGCACATGGACAAACATCCAGATACGAAACAATTATTAGTCTTGTTCGGTGCGGGGTTCAAACCAAACACCTGCAGTACCGCAACTAAAATATTGGCCACTAACGGCTACTTAGACTTTAAAATTTAAATCGTATTCGAAAATCAATTTTTTATAGAAATATTATATTCAAAAGAATCGTACTTAAAATAATAAAAGAATATTGAATATTAAATTGAAATGCATGTATACAATGTATAAATATTATAATATATTCGCAGAAGAAAGTAGATATTGGCTTTTAAGCTGGCGCTGGCATAAATTAGGTCAGCGTATAGAGCGGTGGCACGTATAAGAGTATACGTAACCCAACGTTGCCTCATTGCGCTTGCGTCAACCTGTACGAGGCGCATCGCGGGGTGTCTTCCACACGATTCGGCGACCTTATAATTTCGACCGTTGCTTCTCAAACTTTGGTTCGCTATTTATCAAAAACGGTTCCTTAAATCAGTTATTTACATACAATGCTCTACCTATTTAATACCATTATAATTTTTGTGGTCGTATTAAACGATGAGCGTTTCAGTGAATAAGTAGTGCAGAAGACAATATTTTTCAACAATATTTTTTGCTTCCAAAATTTTTCTTTGACTCAAAGTTGGAAGTTTTCTTTTAATCGCACTTTTAAATAACATTAAGTGTAAGCTGAAGGGTCACTTTCTTAAGTTATTATAACGTGTTTTGTCATTTTTTGATTATTTGCATGTTTATTTCATGTTTTTGTTTTTCCTTTTTATAGTATCTGTAATACAATATAACGCTATCCCATCTTATAAAACTGTAAACTGTCGATAACTTGGGTATAAACCTTAGTGGTTTTTTAAATGCTATCACTACAAATATTTGTAATTCTTGTTCATGGGATAAATAATGAAAAGAAAAAAAATAGATTGACAGTCGAACAAGACATCAACTTACTCTACTTAAAATTTTACAACTTAAAATTTTCTCCTCAGCCTTTAAGGACGCGTTTACAAAATGGATAGGTATAGAATCGCACTACTACATTGACAAAAGTCACACACACACTAGTGTACGCACGGTTGGCTGTGGGAATCGTAGTCAAATGAAATTATTTTGATAATTTGAAAGATTGAATTTGTTTTTCATTTCTTATACCTACCTCAGAAATATACTTCGATACGAAATATGAATACCTGCTCCAAAGACTGCTTGGCACTGGAAGCCCTCTACTGGTAGTGAGATGTTAGCTCTGGACTTTGAACTGGTTTTGTCAGTTATAATAAGACCTTACCTACCTGCGGACTTGATGGAGTGACCTGAAGGTGTAATTTGGTGATTACAACAATAGGAACTCCTAGACTAGTGGAACTAGGTGTGCCGAGTTTGGGTTCGTTTTGTTGGTTATGATGAGACCTTACCACCGGACTTGATGGAGTGACCTGAAGGTGTAATTCGGTGATTACAAGTGGAAATCCTAGACTAGTAGAACTAGGTGTGCCGAGTTTGGGTTCGTTTTGTTAGTTATGATGAGACCTTACCACCAGACTTGATGGAGTGACCTGAAGGGGTAATTCAGTAACTACTGCTGGAATTTCTGAACGAGTAGAACTAGGTGTGCCGAATTTGGGCTCCGTTTTGTTAGTTATGACGAGTCCATACCTCCGGACTTGATGGAGTGACCTGAAGGTGTAAATCGGTGATTGCAACTGGAACTGCTAGACTGGTGGAACTAGGTGTGCCGAGTTTGGGTTCGTTTTGTAGGTTATGATGAGACCTTACCACCGGACATGATGGAGTGACCTGAAGGTATAGTTCGGTGATTACAAGTGGAACTTCTAGACTTGTAGGACTAGGTGTGCCGAGTTTGGGTTCGTTTTGTTAGTTATGATGAGACCTTACCACCAGACTTGATGGAGTGACCTGAAGGGGTAATTCAGTAACTACTGCTGGAATTTCTGAACCAGTAGAACTAGGTGTGCCGAATTTCACTCCATCAAGTCCGGTGGTAAGGTCTTATCGTAACTAACAAAACGAAACCAAACTCGTCACACCTAGTTCTACTAGTCTAGGAATTCCATTTGTAACCACCTGATTACACCTTCAGGTCACTCAATCAAGTCCGGTGGTAAGGTCTCATCGTAACTAACAAAACGAACCCAAACTCGGCACACCTAGTTCTACAAGTCTAGGAGTTCCACTTGTAATCACTGAACTACACCTTCAGGTCACTCCATCAAGTCCGGAGGTATGGACTCGTCATAACTAACAAAACGAAGCCCAAATTCGGCACACCTAGTTCTACTCGTTCAGAAATTCCAGCAGTAGTTACTGAATTACCCCTTCAGGTCACTCTATCAAGTCCGGTGGTAAGGTCTCATCGTAACTAACAAAACGAACCCAAACTCGGCACACCTAGTTCTACAAGTCTAGGAGTTCCACTTGTAATCACTGAACTACACCTTCAGGTCACTCCATCAAGTCCGGAGGTATGGACTCGTCATAACTAACAAAACGAAGCCCAACTTCGGCACACCTAGTTCTACTCGTTCAGAAATTCCAGCGGTAGTTACTGAATTACCCCTTCAGGTCACTCTATCAAGTCCGGTGGTAAGGTCTCATCGTAACTAACAAAACGAACCCAAACTCGGCACACCTAGTTCTACCAGTCTAGGAGTTCCAGTTGCAATCACCGATTTAGACCTTCAGGTCACTCCATCAAGTCCAGAGGTATAGACTCGTCATAACTAACAAAACGGAGCCCAAATTCGTCACCCCTAGTTTCACTCTGCAAGAAGTTCAAATAGCGGTCACGAAAGTACACCTTCAGGTCATGCCATCAAGTCCAGAGGTAAGGTCTCATCATAACCAACAAAACGAGCCCAAATTCGGCACACCTAGTTCTGCTCGTACACGAGTTGCAGTAGTAGGTAAGTTTATATATCCTACTTATTTTTAGCTAAATAAAAACTGTGAGTATAAAAATAATAATTTTATCACTTGTCAAGTACCTATGTTTCCAATTTGTTTTTTTCTAATATTTTGTGTATGTACAGCGATCTTTTTAGAATGAGCCGCTGCAAACAGGCGATACAGTGTCCACTCACGACGGCAGCCGAGCGCGGACTGTGGTTTCATCGAAATCTTTGTACAATAAATCAAAGCAGGCACCAACAATAAAATAGCCCTTATTGCAATACATTATGATTCATCCATATTACCAAAATATGCGAAAAAATGTGCATCAGTTTTTATTTTTTTTACGACTATTAGTGACATTTTGTTAAAAAATAAACCCAGGGTTTTTTAATTGAATATGTCTGTCATCTTATAGTATTTTTTAAATTTTTTAAATATGTTGATAATAGACCAAAACATTTACCGAAACACAAGCCGGTATCGTTAATTTTGTAGAAAATGGCAACGAAAGTTCGTTTTTACAATATAAAAAACTACTATTTTCAACAAAAGAGTTACAGACATTTGCAGATGAAGAACCAATCTATACATGGTAGTTTTTACTTATATTTGATTTGGTTTAGTTTTGTCACAAAATCTACCGAAAAACACCCTAATTTTGGTTGATTTGCAAACGCGTCCTTAAATTCCTTTTTCCCAATGGATTGTCCAATGATTTGTCCAATAACAAATTGAAAGTTTTAATTTAATTGAAACAATAAATTTTTTAATGATTCCATTTCAATTTTTTCTCTCTATAAATCGCGATCTTTTTGTGAAATTTAAATTGATCTTGATAATTCTTTTTCATTAAATAGAATGAACACTATCCCATATAAAATTTTGGAGAAAAAAAAACCCATTGAAATTCTCGGGGTCCAAAATAAGGACGAAGTTTTTAATGTAACTGTTTAGATGAAATTCTAGCACTGGCATTGAACTTGTGATATTTCTCAATCGGCAAGGCGCAATTATCAGATTAAAAATAAACTTTTTCGGCACTTTCTTTATTAATGGTATATTTTAAACTGAAAATTATGATATTGGTCAAAATATAGCGATTTTCTGCCATTTTCTTTATATAGGGGGGAGGAATAAATGAAATACTTTATATCGTTTGGCCATCTGCTAGCAGTTATTTTATTTGAACTTTATTATATATTATTATAGTCTGTAGGCTTTTGAGGATATCTACTACATATTGGGAACGTAAATTCCTTGTATAGGTTTTCAGTCACACATTTCTTACGACAATTTTTGTATTTTCATTATATTTGAGAAATACCGAACTAGACACTTATATTTTTGCGCAAAAAGTTGTAGTGGGGTCGACGAAGGTCTACCGATAAATTTGATTTCCTGTTTGGATGTCTAATGCACTTGTTGCCTAGGTATGCAAGATCACTTCTTAGGAAGACGAGTTTGTGACGTTTCTAATAAATTTAGAAAAATTTGTTTTCACTTTTCATGTCGTTTTATATTCAAATGTATTGTTGCCTATTTAATATATTTATTAATATGAGGATTTTACATATTTCGAATTGCAATTTTATCGATTTAGTCTATGAAGAACCAAAGAAGACATAAATATTTTTATTTAAGCACAATAACTTTTTCTCGTATCATTTTTAATAAAATTCTCATTGCTAAATATTTCAACTTTCTTTTTATTCAAAAAAAGTTTAATGTTTTTTGAAATGAAGTTCTTAATGTATATGGTGTATAAATTAAGAACTTCTTTTACTAAATACATAAAATTTTAAGCTTTAAATTCGGAGCAGTTGATATTAAAAGAACGCAAAATGAGTTTGTCATTTAGGCTCATAATAATAACAGTTTTTACCCTGACCTTTACTGACTTTCCATCTGTACATAATTTGCAATGGTTAATTTGTGATTAGATGCGTACGATTACATACGAAGGTCGTTATGCTTCATACTCATCATATGCCACGTCGTCAAAGGCCGCCGTGTCAGACGCATGCTAAGTAGCTGTCGAAACACTCGATTATCCAATTTCTTGATGGGAAATATAAATTACGCTAGAGAACTAGTATTCTCACTTTTAAATTACAACAGTATCAGGTTATTTAGTGTTGCTTTACCTAGCTTTTAACTAGGTTATTCTCGCGGCATCGCCCGCGTGGAGGTTGGAAAACGGCATCAATTCTAATCAATGACATATGACTATAGTTTTAGTATATAATAAAGTATTTAATGTAATAAAATAAAAGTATTTGATTTATTCATTAGTGTTGTATCTTAATATTAATTATTAGTGCAGTATAAAAATGTATTAGATTAAATGGGATTAGGTAGCGTGACCTTGCCCAGTTGACTTCGCGTTCGAGCTGTGCAAAATTTTGACTCTTTCACTGTACCGTGTACTACGTACAATGAACTATTGCTATTGTCTAACTATTGTGTCTAAAAATCGGACGCAATAACCAATAAGTGTTAATAGGTCTAAAAAGGCGAATTTGAGTTTTTATTAGAAACTTCAGGGAAATACTTTGTTCTATTACATAAACCTGGAACTACCGAAAAAAAACTGGAAAAGAGCCTGCAGGACTCGCACATTGGGGGGGTCTGAAAAAAAACCTAATTATGCATGTGGAAAGGTCATCCATTTCGTTGTAATCAAAGCTTATAGACAGAAATAAACACGTAGAAATTGAAAATAAATCAACATGGTACTATAGTTATGTTGGTGGTAGATGTTGTGATTATTCTTACTAGACTTTCCTGATTCAATATTCTTTTTATTTATCCATATATTTTATATTCCAACATTTTACCATATCTTGTTTCTTTATAATTGTTTTTTGGAAATAAATTTACGTAGTTATTTACATCTTCGGGAAAAAATCAATTCAAGAAACTGGTTACACACATACGAGGTCATTTTTAGAACAGATAGTAACAAAAGTTCAACCTTTCTGCGTACAGTGTGTATGTATGTACATAAATAATAATTTATCAAAAATTATATATATATATATATATATATCAGTCTACCTGACAGTAAATGAATGCTATGGTCCATAGTCATCTACATCTCAACTCGATAAGGATTGCAATGCAGATGCGTTGTCACCCCTGAGGACTAAGATTAAATGCCTCATTTCCAGTGAAAAGGATCTCCCATTCTCTGCACTCACCATGTGAAATAAATCAGTATTTAGCTGCTATATAATGCTGGCATTCTGTGAGATCGTGGATCCTTTGCGTTGCGCTATTAGTGCCGCAATCATAATATAGCTGCAGTATAGCTCCACCAGGTAAATTATTATTTCGTTAAGTTCATAAATGGGCGACGCTATGGCTATCCTAATGAACTACACTTTACATTCGTTCATCACGTGTACTTTCTTTTCGTCGCCATTTTATGTTCTAGGGATTACATAAGTGGATATGACATTAGTATAAACGCCCATTTCATTAAATTTCATATCGGTGTTATATTGCAAATGTAAAATATTTATTGCGATCGTTTATCAGAGAGCTATTTTATCATATATAATCATAAAAAAGTAGACAATTATATGTTACGATGTCATTGGATTAATTCAGATAGTGTATATCGAGTGACGGTGTGTTACTGAGCTTACTGCTTTCATCTTAACTGAAATTCAGGCATTTGTGTTAGAATCTATAGTGCACACGCGTATAATATTACATTTACCTTTTACGTATATGTAAATTAATCGTAATAATTAATTATTAACAATAATTTACATAATGCTATCACGCTTTGAATTTCTCGGAACGGAAACAATTTCATCGAACTTTCGGATTAACGAAAAGAATGTGTATTACAAAATTATTATTTTTTTAAAACTTTTATTTTAAAATGATTTATTGCAGATTTATTCTTAGATTAATTTTTTTAGACCTTCGTGTCACCTCTCTCGCTCGCGTTGTCGCTTACTTGTTAGAGATTTCAAAATCATCAAATGTAAAATTACGTAAGTACATCAAATAAAAACGCCACATATGAAATATTTATTTTACATGCAATTTCATTGGTTTTTAAAGTGGTACCAGAAGTCAAAACTTTAAAATTAATTTATAATTTTATTCTCATCAGCCAGTAAACAGTAGTACCACAGTCTAATAAGTTTTTAAGCTGTGGCAGTACTGTTAAATATGGACACTTTCTATGGCAAGGATGATACGAGTTAACGACACTATGATTCACATTAAAAAACGTGATCCGTTTTACCTTCGTATATCGCATATTGAATCGGTTAACGGAAAGTCAATTCATGCATGTTTAATTTGTAAGTAAAGTGAACGTCGAGTTGCGAGTGCTCGGAAAAAAACGCCTTCGATGTTTTATATTGTAAATTAAAAGTTTTATTTTTTATTTTCAACAATAATAATAAATAAGTTTTCTTAGTCTACCCAAAAGGGTAAAACATAGTTCAGATTTAACTTCACGGCTTCTAAATGTGCAATTATTTTATTATTTTTAGTTCTTTAATGTCGGCTTTCACTTTTTTTTTAAATATTTGTTATTTATCATTTTGAGTGAACTAGAATGTCATAATGATGTCTTAATAGTTATATTAAAAACTGCATCACGTATTTTGACAACATTACGGATTGAATTTTATTTCTAACTTTATATGCTATCATCCCTGAAGTATTTAATAAAAAAGAATCATTGTAATCTGTTTGCAATTGATGAAAATATCGTGTAACATACATACAAAACACACTCGAATAGCGAATCCTCCTTTTTTAAGTCGGCTAAAAGTTGAAGTGTCTGTCTGTACGGTTATATCGAAATAGCTGGATTCCATAAAGCTCATGTGCTTATTTGCATGTTACTGACACATGAATTACCATTTTCTCTGTTTTTCTGTCTGTCGGTCTATCTGGAATGACTGAACCGTTTGTAACTTCACGAGCAGACAGAGAGCAGTGATTCTGGAGTGATCTAGGTCTAAATTTCCCCCGAAAAACATGAAAGTATTTTTAGGAGAATCGAAAACCTGATAAAATAAAAAAATTTTGGTACATAAAAAGTTTCAGTCAAAACCTTTTTTTTACACAAAAAGGTTCTGTTATTTTATTTTCTATCTTTAATGAAAAATCGATTTTTAACATTTTAACTTTAACAACGATAAGACAATTAATAGATCCTTAAATTTTTTAACCATTTTCTTATACCGCACACAGTTTTTAAGATATTAGCAAGGACTAAGTAAAAGGTGATTTTTCGATACTGGAACTGCTTGCCCAAAGGACACTATTGTAGATATGCAAGTGTTCTACGCGAAGTCACGGAAAAACTCAGTAATTATATGTATAATATTAACAACAATACCTCTCCACTCCAAGTAGTGAAGTGCTAAGAAAGTTGGCTATTTTTCCTCGTCAAAATTCTATACCAGGACTTAAAGCAAGACAACTACTAACCCTTTTGTCACCAACGACGAATAGTCGCGAATATTTAAGAAACTAGTGCAATCTCCACAGTCTAAGAGCTTCTACGCCAATGGGACAAATATATGGCTATATCTTACAGACTCACATTTCTAACATTTACTAGTGCACTGTTTCATACGTATCTAATGTCGCCCCGGTCATTAACGGATTATTTTTTAAGATGAGAAACAGGACGAAATGTCTACGCACGTAGCACCCCATACAAGAGTTTTATAATATAATTTATTTAAAACTCTATTAGTAAATCATGTTATAGTGAAGTTCGAGTCTGTTCTTTAAGTGACAAGATTTTATTCAACAAAACCAGTGTAGTTAAATAATATATTGGTTGAAGTAATATCCCTTAGCTTGTAGCAACACTGATTACGAGTACGAGTAGAGCCCTTTCTGGGACTATAACTTTAAATTACGTGATGATTATGGTCTAGCATTATATTTTTTATTCTTACGTAATTAAAGCATAATGGTTTTTTTTAAGTTGAAACAAATATTCCTTAGCTTAAGTATATATTATACAAGTTTGTATGATACGAGTTCGCGACGTCTGGTCATTTGACCTTGTATATCAAGTTCACATAATAATATGCTGTGAGCAGTGACCACTGAATTTACATTTCTTGTATAAAATCCGGTACCAACTCTGAAACTCAACCAGTAGTAGCCAAATATACTTTTAAACACAAATCAAAATTTTACTTTTTTGTTAAACAATATATTGTGACTAAAACTCTTCAAAAACAAAATAAGGCCAATGCAGCAGTGCAAAGCAAAGTTGATGCTTTATTTTTTTGCTTTTGTATTAGAGTTGCGCTAGAGAACTAACTCTAGGACGGTAACATAGCAAAACAATATGCTCACCACCGAAATACTCGGTGGCACGTAAATGACAAGTGCTATTTAAGCGCTAAAGCATAAGCTTTTCACTATTATCGGCAAGGCTACACGTGTCTGCAACAACTGAAACCTGTTCCAGTAATATAGGTTGTTCACAAGTAATCAGTAGGCTATCGAGTGCCTGGTGACCAGTTACACGCGGGAAACTAATAACAACTTTCGTCACTTAATTAGTAAAACTAGCCACCGTATTAAATAAAACATGATAAATTCAAAGTAATAAGCCATGTGATAATAAATACAATCACACATGTCAATAACTTTTCATTTGAATTACATTCGTAAAGATAACATTTGCGAACGGATGTGTGATATATGTGTGTAGGCAGATGATGTGCAAGAGGAGACAAATGCGCTCGAATTTTATTGTTTAAAAAATATATTAAATACCACTTACGTTTAATCGAGTTTCACATCCAAAAACTGCAGCATATAACACCTTTAGAAAATATTTAAATCTCATAAACGTTGAAAACTGTTTAGAACGTCACATAAATGCACGTAGAGTCAAAATCACAATGTATTCTGAATAATTAAAAATTTACTGTCCGTCAAAAAAAAAAGCACTGGTAACCACCTTGAAGTCCGAAAAAACTAACAGTGCGTTCTGTACTGCAGTGGGAGTTGGCGAAACTGACGTACGCAGCGCGCAGGCGCTGCCAAGGTATTGTTAAAAGTTACTTTTACTTGCGCGACGTGCTGCTCTAGGCGGCTTGGCGGAGACCTCGCGCTGTACTCCACGCTTGCGCGTTCACGAAAGAGAAAAACAGAGTTGTCTCTTTTCGTCAGTGGCGACTACATTAGAAAACTTATAAAGGCGATATACAAACAGTTTGTGCAAGATTAAAATTATATAGCTTTGTAAGTACTGGCCACGGTCCATTGAAACATGTATTAGGTAAGTATAGCCTTATTTCCTTGCATGGAGTGGCAAGTAAAGGTTGCATATTCTTCGTTTTTTTACTCTTATCTATTATACTTGATATTTTTTTAAATCACCTAAAGTCAAAAATCTAATTATTCAAGATTCCACGCTTGTTGCTGCCCGTTTGAAAAGGTACTTAGCGAAGCTAATAAAGAAAGAAGAAGTAAAAAGCAAAGTCAAATGTGAAAAGCTCTAAGAAGATTATGAAAGTACTTGTAGCAGTTAAGGGTAATATTATAGCCTAATCTTCAAGGATCAGCTATTTTTGATAAGTGGAATATTACTTAAGTATATCTTGGTTAGTAAATAAGAGTAACTTGATGGACACTGATCATAGTGCGTTGACAAATTGTTTAGGAATTTATTTTGCAACCTGCTATGAATTTTGTATCAATTGGTATGTCTTTGTTAGAGCAAAGTAACAACTTGATATCGTGCACATTCCAACCTTGTGCTAATGTATTTAACGGAATGCGACGAAATGTCAACGAAATTTTATTAAAACAAATAAAAAGATGTTGAGGAAAGGAAACTTTTACTTTTTACTGGAAACGAGGCATTCCATCTTAATCCTCACTGGTGACAATGCATCTACATTTTGATTTGTAATCGAGAATAGATGTTGATGTCTATGGGCCGCAGCAATCACTTACCATCAGGTGGACTTTGTGCTCGTTTGTCACCCTATCCTATAAAAAAACATTCCTGATTCGTTGTACTTTTTTATTGGCCGGAGCCTTGTGTGTCTCCATTTTTTGTAATATAAAATATAATAAATCATTTGTCGGTTATAGGCATAAAAAATCTTTCTAAACACATAAATAAGATAGTCTTTTATTTTCTCATCTATGAAGTAATAAGTAACACCACACCAACACCATCATCAGGCCTGTTGTGACATGTTTGTGACTTACGCCTGTGAAACCTGGACTTTAAATAAATAAAATATTGACAAAGTGGACGCCGCAACAAAAGAGACCGATAGGAAGGCCTAAAAAGCGTTGGAGTGACTGTGTAGAAGAGGATCTCAGGAGGATGGGAAAGTTTACCAGCTGGAAGAAAGTAGCCTGGCAGCGTGACAACTGGAGGAAGATTGTGGAGGAGGCCAAGACCTACAAAGGGTTGTAGAGCCAACGGAAGTAAGTAAGTAAGAAGTAATAACTGATGTAATTCAGAACTGTGTATATGTTTTAATATAAAATACGTAATATTGTATTTAATCTTTAAAACGTACAAAAGGTTGATACCTGCGGAGTTTTTTTATTTGTCCTATCTCGCTTAAAGTCGTGTCGTTGCAGTTTTTTAGTACAAGGGTGATAAGCGACCTTACAGTCCACCAGTGAGCCACAGACATTTACTATCCTCAGTTAAGAATCACAATGCATATGCGTGTCATCTCTGATGACTAAGGTGAAATGGCTTTCCGGTTTGCTACAATCACCACACAAAACACAGCAGCATGCTGCTGCTATTTTACACTGATATTCTGTGTATGTTTTCCTCCGAGTAACTCAGACCTCACCTCAGAGTAACTTCATTTTCAAACGTAGTCGATCTAAAATGATTTTGACTAACTCAATTTAAAGTAAAAAAAAAAAAAATGTCTTCCGTCGGAGGAATTTACTATTTTATTTTATTTCATTTCATAGATTAGACATTAAGCCGGGTGTTAGCGGTATGAGGACATCTTAAACTCTATTGCGTTCCTTGGGCGTGGCAACTAAGGGAAAAGTTGGTAAGATCTCATGGTTTGCAATAAATTGCGATATCAAAGTATGAGGCTAGGCCATATGCATAATTTCATTTTGACATTGTGAAGTTTGAGTTTGGTCTCACTCGATAGGGTCTCTAAATATCGCCCTCAATCTTAGTGTTGTAGAATTATTTGATTATAATACGAGTATAAGAAATTACAATATTATGTCAGATCCCGACCAGTGCTGAGGCTCTTAGTATTGTTATAGGAAATCCTATGTCGATTAGTTTCGTTAATGTTTTATTGGATGGAATGTTAGAAAAGGGACAATGTAATGAATAAGAAAAACAGGTTGATCATACATTGCTATAAAGCCGGCAACGCACCTGCAATTCCACTGGTGTTGCAGTTGTTCATGGGTGGCGGTCGACACTTTCCACCAGGTGAGCCGCATGCTCCTTTGCCCACTCTGCTATAAAAGCATTATGGAAAATCGCTTCATTTAGTACGTTAAATTTCTGACTTGATAAAATGTGCACAAAATTAATTATTTTCGTCCGAATTGTTTGCGTTCTTAGGCCATGAGTTCTTCATGTGTTCTTTTACTGATGAAGTGCTTATACGTGGTATGGTAGCACGAATGAGTTGGCTCGACTGGGGAAGGACCACGCTCTCACAGAAATCTAACGTAAAATAGTAGCTTAATGCTGTGTTTTTCGTATGGTCATAGTATGGTGAGTGTAGAGAACCGGAGACCCTTTTTACTAGAAACGAGGCATTTCATCTTAGTCCTCACGGGTGGCCACGCATCTGCATTTTGATTCGTAAACGATCACTTACCATCAGGTGGACTGTGTGCTCGTTTGTCAACCTATCCTATTAAAAATAACATTTAATCGAATCGATTACGATGAATCTTAGAAGAATTGTTTGTTCGTTTTCTATGTGTTTCAATTTAATTCATTCAATTACGAGAATTGCAACGTATACCGGGAACACTTACTCGTATATTAAACTAATAAAACCAATAAAAATATAACCCTTTGGCCCATAATTGAAAGACAAATTTTATAATAGATGAAATTAGTTTCATATTTTTTAAGATACAATCGAAAAAAAATCACGTTTAAAAATATTAAAATTAAAAATCAAAAAATCATTGCATACTAATGAAATTGTTAATTTTTAATTATAAGCGTTGTTTGAACTGTACATGAGGTCGGATCTAAGTTCAGTAAGACCCACTCCAGAAAAACACAAAAAACTATCCGATTAGACTCTTAATCTCATGGCTGTTAGACGGTAAATGAAGCTGCAGTCTTCAGCAGATTGGACAGTATAAAGTCAACTGAATAGACAAATTGTAATTGAAAATCGAAATGTATGCGGCGGGACTTACGTAACTTTAATACAGCTGGTACTGAAGAAGCAATTGAGTGGAAACAGGGCTCCAAAGTCTTTGCCAGAAATTTGTCTGACAGAAAGTTGAACTGTCGAAGCTGAAGACCGAGTGTGGCAGCATTGACACCTGTTATTTTGAGTGAGATTGAGAGGTTCTATGGGCAGCTGTTCACGTCATCATTGGAGTCACACGCAAGTGTGAGTAACAATCCAAGGGCAAGTCTTATCCTACAATATTCCAATAATGTTTCGGACGTCAGTCTGAGCGAGATTAGAATTGCTCTCTAGCACCTTAAAAAAAATAAGTCCCCACGCGAGGATGGAATCACAGTGGAGTTTCTGAAAGCGGGTGGAAAACCGATATTTGAAGCCCTCGGAAGCTCCCTAATTCCTTATCCCATGATGAGATAATATCCACCGTAGCGTACAATCAACCACGTGATGTTAAATACCCGAAACTCTTCACCGTTGCATTAGAAAGCGTTTTCAAGTTACTGGACCTTATCCTGGATCTTTATCAGTAAGAATACGATGTTAACATCAATAGCGAGTACATCACTCACCTTTAATTTGCCGACGATTAGCAGAAATGCTGGAGAACTTAAGCAATACGTTCAATGACCTCAATAGTGTCTCCCAGGGGATAGGTCTTAAGATGAACATGGACAAAGTAAAGATCATGTGTAATGTCCATGTCACACCTATGCCGGTAGTTGTTGGGAGTACTAAATTCGAGAACTAACTCATTAAGTTGTAGAGGAGTACAGAGAAAAAACGTTCTCGAGTAGCAGCCTTGTACTGGCAGGCGAAATGTAAGGCATCCTTCCTCTAGATGTAGTAACGATTTGGTAAGACATACAGGAAGACGATGTATGCAGGTGGCTCAGGACCGTGCTTTGTGGCATTCCTTGGAGGAGGGCCTATGTTCAGCAGTGGACTTGTGAAGGGCTCTAATGATGGATGATGATGATGATAATGAAGTTAAGATAAGTGAAGTTCATTTATCACATGTGCTTGGACGTAAAGGTCATCTAAACCCTGAAGAAATCTATATGTAGCCCTCGCAGACTGTGGGGATGTAATTGCTGCTTCCCTTGGTGTCGAGAACAGGCGCAGAGTAGCTGGCTTATTTCTGTGTTATACAGGATTCATATCGGAGAGCGTGCGCTGGAATAATATACCTTGATTTCTTCCCCCCATTCCACCATCAGACAACGAGGCGGTTGGCGGGCCTTCATCTCTTTTGTTGTTAATATTCCACGTATTCAAACCAAGAGGTTTGCTTTTTATACAGCAAGGAAATGAAGGAGTGAAATAATTTGCCAATGGCTGCCCTTCTATCCGATGACAGTCCGGATGTCTTCAACAGAAGAGTGAAAAGGCTTAGTGCAATTTGCTATCTTAGGCTTCGTTACCAATTGCCATCAGATGGGATTTTAGTCAAGCACTGGCTTATCCCTTTATAAGGTAAAGGCAGTATACATGCCACCAACTAATCTATTTTTTATTCCTATTTGTATTGTCGATGGTCCTTTTATTTTTCACGTATAACATTGATCATTTTTACTTCATAAATGAGTGTCCCATTGACAGATACTTCAAAGCTGTCGAATCAAAGCCAGCCATAATTGCGTGAAATTTCATTTAGTTAGATCTTCTTAAATTTTGGCTAAAATGGTAAGATAACTTATTGATTATTATTTTGTATGTATTGTGCTAATGTTTTGCGTGCGATTTTGGCATTGAACGTTTGGTAACTTGTTTTATTTCAATTTTTATTGGTGGCAGTATCTATGCCACTACCCTCAACCACCAGGAAAAAAAAAATAAGCACGAGACAGAAAAATTTTTTTTTTTTTTTTTATTGTCTAGTGACCCATTTTTTAGAGTCGACGAAATAGCACAAGTAATGACGTGCAAAGGGTTCAAAAAATTTTTAGAAAACCTTCAACTAAATGATAATTCCAAAGCTCCTGCTAAAACAAGTAATGAATATGACAAACTATATAAAGTTCGGCCTGTCTTGGAAATGTTGAACAATGCTTGTCAAAGAGAAGCTAAACGAACAACCTCCCAATTCATAGACGAAGCAATGATACGATTCAAGGGTGTATCATCTTTGAAACAATATATGCCTGCCAAACCTATCAAAAGGGGATTCAAGGTTTGGGTTCGTGCGGATAGCTCTACTGGTTATGTATACGAATTCCAGATTTACACCGGTAAAAATAAAAACAATACACCGGAGTTAGGTCTGGGTGAAAATGTTGACAAAAACTCTAATTGACGAGAAAGTTCAAGCGCACGTAGCTTTCGATAATTTTTTTGCCTCATATCCTTTGATGCAGTACCATTATGACAATGGGATTTATTCTACTGCCACTGTCAATATAAATAGAACTGATTTAACGACATTCGTAAAAGCTAAAAAAAAGAGTACAATAAAGCTTGAAAGAGAAATTACAAATTACAAATGGAGAGTGAAGAAGGATGTTGGGTTCATGATTTGGAAAAATACAAAAAATGTTACATTGTTTGAGCTTTTCCATCCCAAAGAAAAGACCGTTTGTCAGAGAACAATGAAGGATGGCACAAAGAAGAATTTTCAATGCCCTTTGGCGATTACTGAGTATACAAAAAGAATGGGAGGTGTTGATCGGTTCGATCAAAAAAGAAGCACGTATGAAGTTGGACGAAGGAATAGGCGTTGGTGGTGCAGGATTTTTTGTTTCCTGATCGGCTTGGCTATTACAGATGCTTTCATATTGCACTCTGTTTCACCGAGAAATCACGGACGCTTGTCGAATCTACAATTTCGCATCGCAATTGCTAGATCGCTCATAGGAAACTACTCGTCCAGAAAGAGGAGCCTATCTAACGAACCTAATTTCATTGCAAAAAAAGCAGGTTACTCTCAGTACTAGCTATTAGAAAGTTGTAGGAGTTCAAGACGATATACGTTACGAAGATGTTGGAAAACACTTGATAGATAAGTCTGACACACCGCGCAGATGCCGTTTATGTAGTACAAAGACAAATAACGTAAGAAGTAAGTTCTCATGTACGACATGTAAAGTATTTTTGTGTGCTTACACTTGCTTTACTCAATTTCACACAAGAACTGCAGAGTACATTAGATAAATATAACTTATGATATATTATATAAAGATAACTACCAAATTATGTCAAAAGCCAAAAAATTTATGAATCTCAAATAGTCTCTAGTTGATTGATGTTACTATACCATAATAGCTATAAGTATATTTTTCTAAAGATAAATATTTTTCTATTTTCAATTATTTACTCTTTCATTTATAATTAAAAATGAATATAAAAGATATAGAACACAAGTAATTTACTTAAATTAACAGAAACATTACCCGTCTAGTATGGGCAGAGGCATGTATACTGCCACCAAAATTTTCACATATTTCCCACCATTTTTTCGAGATGAAAAAATCTTAAAAATCATAAAAAAATGTTTCCAACAACATACTAAAATTTCATTTTCGTACCACTTCTACTTTTCTCGGCCTTATAAAGGGTTATAAAGCTACAGCCTTTATACGACCCACTGCTGGGCACAGGCCTCTTATGATTTCTGAGAGTGTTGAAAATATCCGCCGAACTCCCCTTTGCATGTTGGCGAACATCACATCACAAAAAAGTAAAGTTACAGCCTATATACGTCCCACAGCTGGGCACAGGCCTCCTCTCATTTCTGAGAGGGTTTTAGGGCAAGGAATTGTCCAACATACTCCCCTAATGAGTGTTGGCGAACTTCACATATCTTCGAAAATATTTTTTTCTTATTTCTCAGAAATGCAGGTTTTCTCGCGATATTTTCCTTCACTGCCAAGCACATGGCAAATCAGCACTTAAAATTGCATTTAACAATTTCGTTGGTACTTGTGGGGATCGAACGCGAGTTGCTCGGGTACTGTGAAATTATATATAGCGAGCGCTTAAGTCTCACTAGCTTATAATAAGTAAAAAAGAAATGTCTGTAGAGAAAATAAATACGAGATGTGAAGACCGCTATCACGCACCGGCTTAGCATGGCGGATTACTTACTCCATAGTTGCCTTAGAAATGACAGGAGGCCTATGTTCAGCAGTGAGAGCATAATGGCTAGAACTTACCCTTTGGACGCTGCAGAGCTACGCGGCAGCTATATTACGTCATGAATTGCAGCATGGATTTATCGGCTAAACCGGTGAACCACCGGTGGACCACGCACAGAATACCACTGTAAAATATTTAACAATAATACAGCATTTAAT
Source organism: Parnassius apollo (assembly GCA_907164705.1). Lineage (NCBI taxonomy): Eukaryota > Metazoa > Arthropoda > Insecta > Lepidoptera > Papilionidae > Parnassius > Parnassius apollo. The sequence goes on from CAJQZP010001342.1 coordinate 7,701,327, forward strand.
GAATGCAGAGTGTTTCGCATGGTGAATGTAGAGAATCGGAGATATTTTTTATAGATAACGAGACGTTTTTCTTCATCCTTAGGTTCTCCTGTGATTTTTAATAGATGAAGATGTTTTTTTTTAATAAAATTTAAGTGAAAATCAAACTAACAGTCCACCTGATGGTAAGTAGCATTGCATTCCATATACACTACAGTAAAAAAAAGTAAAGTAAAGTTACAGCCTATATAGGTCCCGCTGCGGGCACAGGCCTCCGCTCATTTCTCAGAGGTTTTTAGGGCAAGGAATAGTCCGCCGCGCTGCCCTAATGCGTGTAGGCGAAAATTACTTTTGATACGTACAAAAAATAGGATAGAAGTGATTTTCTTAATGACGGCTTCTTTAATAACGTTCTAATTAGGGAAATAATCATCTCCATCACAAAATAAAGAGATTAATTTATTAAGTGCTCCTGCTAAGACCGATATAAGGTGTAGATATTGAATAAAATTATATAAATATCAATCGTACCTCATCATTATTTAAAAGATCTTATGATTTCTTACTCAAGGTAGAACAAAGCTAAATAAATTGGTATTCCATTTAAGGGTAAACATGAAAAATACATAAATCACAAATATAATATTTTATACATATACTTACTTATCTTAAATGTCTTCGAAATTTTTTTCTTATTTCTCTGACATGCAGGTTTCCTCACGATGTTTTCCTTCACCGCCGAGCACGTGGTAAATCAGCACTTAAAATTGCAATTAACAATTTCATTCGGATCGAACCCGATTTGCTTGCGTACTATGAAATTTACAGCGAACGCTAACCATCTGAACTACCAGGGCTTAAACTTAAAATAAGAAGGCTCTGTATCCAAAAAAAGATCTGTATCCGTTATCAACTCTATATCCAATATGACAACAACAATATATACTGGGTTCTAACCCTTCAAAAAGAAACAGGGAAGAGGGTGGTATCCAGACGGACTCAGCACAAAAGGAGTCCTGCCACCTTGATGTGGGTACAAAGTGCATACTCACCTTCAGGTGGACTGTGTGCTCGTTCGTCACTCTTATTCTTTAACTGTTAGATAATACCTATTGTTACTAACTTCGGTTCGGTCTGGTTGGTATTAGTGCAATAGAAGTAAGACAATAAAACGTTACGTATGGTGGCAGGGTAAGATATTATAACCGTCTCGTGGGTTTCGTAAAATACGACTCTTAAAGTCTTTGAACTGATTGAGGATGTTAACTTCGAGAGCTCTCTGGTGCAAAAGCAGCAACAGCTAGAGATTGAAAGTAAACCACCAGAACTTGTAGACGTACATGCTTCTGAGCTTTGCATATCTCATACTGCACCTACAAGTACACCAGAGTCATATCCCACACTAGCAGTTTCTGTTGCACCTGCAAACAACAAAGAAGATAACGCAGTCAACGTGCCCGTTTTATTCAAGAAGAAACAAAAAGGCCTTGGTTAATATGTCCCAATTGGGGACTGAAACGGAGACTCGTAAAGTATAGCGTAAAGGGTAGCGGTATATCTTTTCTTAATATTGGACCTTAAATACATAATCCGGTGACAGCCAGTAGCGTCAAAGGTGCAAGGTAATCTGGTGCTGTAATCGACGAACCTCTGTCAAGCCTGTTGGTTAAGGCAAGTGGAGAGGCACCTCGTATCCGACAGTGAATATGGACTAACAGAGGGAAGAGAAGATAATTCATTTATTAGTTCAACACTTCCCGCTTATATAATAGGGCTGCATGGATACGGCATGCTAGTAAAACGATACTGATACTTTTATAAAATATCGGTAATACCGGTCAGTTAATTTTAAAGAAAAATAAATTAAGATTGATGATAGGGATTAATCATGTTTTGTTTAAGTTCGGTTGATATTTCATCGATTTAAGTGGAGTTTCTTTTTTCAATGCATTTTGATTCGTAATCGAGGATATATGTAGATGTATATGAGCCACAGCAACCTCTTACCATCAGGTGGACTGTGTGCTCGTTTGTCACCCTATCCTATAAAAAAAAGACAGACGGCAAATTTTGGTCGTTATACTAAATTTCTAAAATTAATAACTAGAATGAACCTTGACCAGCTTTTTTAAACATAATATACCGGGTAGTGGTGGTGTGAGATTATCCACTACCCTATATCTTTCCCTGGGCAGCAAAATCTTCGTAATAACGACTAAAATAAAAAAAACAGGGATATTTGCCAATGCGCGTGCCTAGCATTGCAACTACGGCAACTATTATGAGACAATGACTGTAAAGATAACGGTAAAAATAAATATATATATATATATATATATATATAAATTAAATATCGCCAATGCTGACTTACATAAGCCATAGGTACTTTTGTCCCTCTGAAATATACCGACACATCCATAAAATAAATGTTTAGTTCCCAAGATAGAAACCAAAGATTATCATCATTTAATGCAATGAAAAAGTCCAAAAACTGTCTTATCTTATCCGTTTCATTTACCATATAAGGCATCCCCGTTGTCTACATACCAAGTGCTGTTATCCTTAAACAGATCAAACAATTCGCCGAGTACCGTAGTTTAGTGCAAAAAAATCAAATGCGTTTCAAACTTGAATCTTATCTTATAAAATGTGTCTTTTGTGCTTAAACTAAACCGTTAATAGAATATCCGGGCGGTGTTTAGTCCATACAAACAAATTCCTCTATTTTCTCCCTAGATAAGATAGTACAGCTTTTCTCACGATACAATCCACGTCTACCATTATTATGCTATGAATATGTTTCGTATTTCCCTTTAAATTAATGATTTTAAAACATAAGGATCTTGCAAAATTACATAAACTCTGTTATTGGATAGACATCCAGCAAAAAGTTTTAATGAAATTAAAAATAAAAGATAAACATGCATAGTCATAATAGCCACAATCTTATTATGGGTCTTATTAATTTAAATGGTCCAGTATTATGGGAGGAATACGGAATGATGCCTTCACCAATTTTTCTTAAGCTTAATCAGTTTGAGTAACATTTGTCCAACTCTGTCGTTCGGGCACTACACGACAGCAAAAGGTGATAAAAATCTATTCTTTAAATGTCTTACAGCATCTAGATCCTCTTAGAGCCATGGTAGCTTAAAGGCTAAGCACCCTTTATTAATTTTACGTTAAACTATTAACCCAGGTTCGAGTCACGCCACAACATGAAATTGTCAATTTCAATTTTAAGAGCTGATTTATTGATTTATAACGTTGGGCGGAGAAGTAAAATACTATCAAAAAAAAAATTGCATGTCGAAAAAATAAGGAGATATAATAATAAGCACAGAAGTAGCCCGGCGTACTAATAATTGCATAATAGCCCTATCAAAAAATGAGAGGTCTGTGCCCGGCAGTCGGACTTAAATAGAGTGCAATATAATTTTTAACTTTTTATGTTAGAGTTACATCTTTTCCATTGATTTTATCTAAATTGAATTGAACCCACTAATCTTTAAATTAAATTTTTAAGAAAACAATGTTGTTGGTGATAAGGTTCCCGTTATTATGGAAAAATATTTTAACCATTTTTATTAATTATATAACAACAGTACGTTTGATTTCTCCATTTGAGACAAATATGTATAATGTCATCAAATCCAAATAATTTTCGTTAAATTGTTTGTATTAATTCGTAACGAAACGCTTTTATTAAATGAATGTGATTTTTACGGATTTTATAGCGTTTAATATAACTTTTTAATTTACTAATTTACCCGACGTTTTGGGTGCTTTACAGCACTCTTGGTTATGGGTGGGTGGGAAGTGGGGGGAGCTGAGATGTTTGACATTCCGATGTCATAATTAGTTCGGCTACCTTCAGTTTTTGAATATTAATTTTTGGTCCGATCTACGCAGAATGAGCTTACAAGTATCGTGAAGTCTTGCAGTGGTATGCTTGGGCTTTAGATCTGCACAATCTCGAACTGATGGAAAGTCATCTGATGTTCCATAGCTGTCGACTTTAAAAAAGAAGTTTTTAGATATTGTGGGTGATGATTTTTGTTTGGGCTTTCCTGGTATTCGTGCAAATCCATTTGAAGATTCAAATAATGTCTAAGTTTTTTCTTGTATCTCATTAAATCATAGGGTGGCCAAAGTTTACATTTTTTACTTAAGCTACGATATCTTTATATTCTTTTGCGATAACTTAATAAGTTATTTGTAGATATTATATTGATTAAATTTTGTACAATGTATAATATGATTGCAGCTACATGTGTTTTGTGATGACAAAAGAATTTAATTCGTAATGACAATTGTTTCATCACATTTTATATTATTAACAGGCCGCATCGACTTCAAATACGTCCCAGGTACCTCTGCAGGAAGTCCAACAGTGAGTGGAACAAGAAGTTGTTCTTGATGTCTTTGAACTGATTGAGGATGTTAACTTCGAGAGTTCTCTGGTGCAAAAGCAGCAACAGCTAGAGATTGAAAGTAAACCACCAGAACTTGTAGACGTACATGCTTCTGAGTTTTGCATATCTTATACTGCACCTACAAGTACACCAGAGGCATATCCTACACTAGCAGTTTCTGTTGCACCTGCTGGAGGTGAACAACAACAAAGAGATAACGCAGTCAACGTGCCCGTTTTACTCAAGAAGAAACAAAAAGGGCCTTGGTTAATATGTCCCAATTGGGGACTGAAACGGAGACTCGTAATAGCGGCAATATTACGGAGTTTCTGCTAGTTCTTTATCGAATTCAACACGTTTTGGAACGCATTGAGAGAAGGTTGATTAGAAATATTTATGTTATACATAGAATTAAGTAAGTAAAGTAACAGTGGTAAATCAGTACTTAAAATATCAGTTAGCAGTTTAGCTGCCGACAGAGATCGAACCCGAATTTTTTGCGTTTTGTGAAATATACGGCAAGCCCTTAGTCGTATAGCTATTAAAGCACTACAATTTTTAGCTGACTTCATAAATGGTTATAAATTTGCATTGTATAATATTTCTGATAACAATAAAAAATAAATGCGAGAATAAGTCAAAAATCTGCACATAGGTAGAAAAAAAAATAAAAATAAAGAAATAAAGGGTTTTTGGTTTGTTACTTTTTTTGAAAATAGTAATAATATATTTTTAATTGATAAAAGATGTTAACAATTGCGTGTAGTGTCCTATATGGTCTATCATTTATTGGCATATGAATATTTAAATAGAATAAATTGTCCAAATAATTGCATAGATTATATCTTCACAGATTTCCTCATTGGGGGGGACACTTGCCATAATTGCCACGCATGGTAAGCGAGTTGACAACCAAATTTTGGATGTTTGGGAGAGCATCAACAATGGGTGTCATTAAGTATCTTCTTAAAGAGATACTCACAGTCACCTGTAAAAAGTACAATATAGTAAAAGTTTGGTTTTTTTGTATATCTATTTTTTATCATATACAGGCCCTACCAAGAAGCCATATCATCTCATTTGTGCTGAGGCCCTCTATGTGTGCCTTCAAAGGGTGATTAGCCCATATAAAAGAATCATGTGAAGGTCATACATAGCTGGTATTCACACTGGTTATATCTATAATATGGTTATATCTATATCTTAAATATTAAAAAAATATAGGAGAGGGGGCAAACGATCATACGGCTCACCTGATGGTAAGTAACTACCGCCGCCAATGATCAACTGCAACACCAGGGGAATTGCAGGTGCGTTGTCAGCCTTTTAGAAAGGAGTAAGCTCTTTTCTTCAAAGTCCCTAAGTCATATCGGTCTGAAAAAATCGCCGTAGTAAACTATTACATTGAGAGGTCGTATGCTGAAGAAAACTCCTAGTGAAATGTACAGTGGTGGACCGCCAAGCATTCAGAAGGTGTGGATGGTATGGATAGTTTTGTCGTGATGTGCGTTTATGAAATTTGGCAGCTGGAATTAATCTGAACAATTCCTCACAGCACTCCCCGTGGTAGATACGAAAGAAAATGTAAAGGGATGCAACATCTCTTCGTAGCGTCAGTGAATCGAGTCGATCGAAAAGTACTCGGTCGCCAACGATTCGAGCCGCTCAGCGCTGGATGCGGTCAAGTGGAAGGAGCCGGCACTGGGTAACCCTAGCCCAGAGATGGGAAGAGTTATTCCATGTGAGGCCAAACCTGCGCCTTGTAAAGTTGCAGGCGGTGTGCCGCCACGAAATACTGTGCCGCTCTGCTGAGCACGCCAAGTTTTATAGAGGAATTTGATCTTCTCTTCCAAGTGACCATGAAATTGCACGTCACTCCTTATGAAGACGCCGAGGATTCCGTTACTGGCTGAGACAACAAGGGGAGTACCTTGAAACAGAGGAGATACGACAAAGGGATTCTTTTTAGCGGTAAACACGCAAATTTGTGTCTTCTGAGGATTAAACTGGACTAGATTTAGTTGCCCCCAATCCGAGACTTTGTTCAGCAGCTTTGTTCAAATATATTCATAATAATTTAAATTGTTAAAATTTTTTAAATATCAAGGTTGTCGGAAAGAGAACATTTTCATAGTGATAAGACCGCCCGTTGTACATATATATTTTAGGTTTAACTCTACTTTTTATTCTGTTTTTGGTGTACAATAAAGAATAAATAAATAAAATATACATTAATTGAAACATTTTGTGGTTTTATTACAATATTTCTTACCAATTGCACATTTAAAGAATGATACTGTTTTCTACAGTAATATCTTTTCTTCATTTTGTGAATCAATGCAGCCAAAAACTACAGGCATCCCAAATTTATTGTGAAATCTCCAAAGCCATATTTAACCACTTAATTTTAAATCTTTGCTGAGCTTGCGGCATGATACGGTGGTAAATACTGCATTATCTATGTTACTAATATAACTAACTAATATTAACTACCAGTAAGCATAATATTTATGTTCAATGATTCTAATAGTAGAGGTTGCTGTTATAATCAATTAAAATTATGTATTAAAAGCTCAGATGCTTAGTGCTCGCTGTAGATTTCACAGTACGTGAGCAAACCGAGTTCGATCCCCGCCGGCACCAATGAAACTGTTAATTGCAATTTTAAGTGCTGATTTACCAAGTGCTCGGTGGTGAAGGAAAATATCGTGAAGAAACCTGCATGTTTGAGATATAAGAAAAAAATTGAAGACGTGAAGTTCGCCAACAATCATTGGGACGGTACGACGGACACTTCCTTGCCCTAATACCCTCTCAAAAATGAGGGGCGGCCTGTGCCCAGCAGTGGGATGTATTTAAGTTGTAACTTTTATTAAATGTTTACCTACCTCAAAATGTTAGCCCTACACTGTGCTGCATTTCTTGGGAATCTTGACTATTTTGTCCTCAATTGGGGCATGTTTAGGCCTCGCATCACTCGACCTATAACAGTTGATACTGTTTGTTGAGGTCGCTGCTACGATCCCGTAGTATAAAAAGACAGTGCAGTTAAAAACTAAAAATAATTATAAAAATTATCAGTATGAATTTTTGCTGAAACTGCATTATATACCAGTTTTAGTCATGTTTTAATAGTAATAATTTACAACCTTGGTTTCGATCCACAATCAGTAAGCTTAGCAGACTTTGTCATAAAAGGTTATAAGTCATCACAAAGCTCTAACAGTAAGTTTTTATTTAAACGATATATTTTTGTAAATTCAACGTCACTGATCGAAAACGGGTCGATTTAGCGTAATATTGGCCTTTCAATTTTGTCCTCCACAATTTTGCTTTTATTGTCCTCTTCGAGGAGCTCAAAAATGTTGTATTCATCAGACACTGTAATTAATGCATAAAGAATAATAAGAGAACTTTAACACGTATAGTATGAAAATAACATAACAGTTTTAAAGCATGGAACCTAATTAATCTATTAGAATAATAAAATATTAAGTGATTTAGAAAAAGCTCTCACCAAGCAACTTTTATTGAATTGTTTAATTTGACAGCTTTGCTGTTCTGTAAACGGGTTACAACTCTGTTACAAACGTCAAAAGTGTATTCATGAAATTGGAGCAAGACCAGTTTACGATCTTCATCTGACCTGCAAGAAGAGTTGCTTGTAGTCCCCCAGTTCTCCCGCGGCTTGGCGATTTTATGTTTGGATATTTGATTTAATATTGGTTTTTTATTTATTATAACGGTTTGATATAATAGATGTTCCTTTTCATAGTAGTAGTCTATGACAGAATCCACGGGACTGCATAGTGTGATGGATTATTTACGTCCCCTTTACACGGCAATATTATAACGTGATGATTTGGCAGGCATTTCAAATCGACTTCGGAGCCCTGTCATGGTGCTGTATGTTAATAAGTAACGAAAATCATTTTGTTTTGAATATCCTATAATTATACCGAAGAGTACAATCTGCCACTTTGTCTGGCGTATGTGGACTACGATTCCGTCGAAATTTGAGCAGTGCTACAGTCCCTTCAGCGGTACCAAATTGACTGTCGGTATATCGAAGTGCTGATGTGTTTGTACAGTAGAGCTACGATGGCTATCCAAGTATGAAACCTATCCAACTACAGAGAGGTGTAAGACAGGGTAACGTTATATCACCGAAACTCTTCACCGCTGCAATGGAAGATGTTTTCAAGTTATTGGACTGGAAAGGATACGGTATTAACTCAGATCATAGAAAAAACAGGAGATATGCCCCGTAGTTAAAATGTATCGGCACCTGTTGTCGCCAGTTTGTCCCCGCCAGTCGCCAACTACTACGCATGCAGTTCAGTAAAATTAATAGATACACGCACACACCCGCAATTCGTAAATCAGAACGTACAACACAACAAATTATAACCCGTATCCTATCAAATATAGCGTTCATTCACCATGCACCGTATAACTTACACACTCAAAAACATCTGTCGCTATCATTGTGTGCTTTGCAAAAGTCATTTATTTTACTTAGACGCTAGTGATTGACTAAATCGGAAAGTTATGAATTCTCATATTTATGATTGTACTAAAATTTTTTTGGGTTTCTGAAAATAAATTAAATAAAAAACGATATGTCCAGAAAATATTATAATTAAAATATGGATTCTTCTATTTATAATTCTTCTAAAGATTTTTTGGGGTTTTGAAAATAAAATAAATAAAAAACGATAAGTCCAGAAAATATTATAATTAAAATAAACAATAAGTAGTTAAAACAAAATATTAATAACGTCCACTAATGTTTCACCAAAATACCACACAGTTTTTTATTAACCAGTAAAATGTAAATATTTATTTAAAACTCGCTTAGACAATTTAGGTGTTGCGTTCTTAGTTAAATAGTGTAAACTTACGTTTATATATTTTTCTATAACGGCTTTTATAATTATTATTAAATGGTTATAAATATGCAGTGTAAGCTGCTCTCGCATTGTATAGGATTTCCGTACAGTGCGAGGTTCGCGTAAACTGGATATATATACCTTGAAAAAATAAATTTTCACCAATACAATCAATCGCCTCATCCGCCAATATTTACTCTACAATTTTTACATTTTATCAGCTATTTAATGCCCGGTTTCTGAAGTTACTAGTTACCTGTATTCCCATTAGCTATTGATTCAATAAAACATAACTCGAGTAAAAAAAGAATATTGATTTTTCTTATCTCCATTTAACGACAACTCTCAATAACGCCATAAAATGTGCAGTTCCTTACACTGTAGTAACAAAGTGTGTTTTACAATTGGTTGGGCGGCAACCTCAGGGTTACCGAGTTCGATTCCCCGGTCGAGCCTTGACCCTATTACGCGAGATGTTATACTAGATGGACTGTATACGCGGTAAGCTTCTTCTGCCTCAACAAGATGGTGGATGTGGCACGCGGTTCCTTGACAATGCACTCGCTCTTCCGAAATCTATTGTTTGCCAAGTTATGAAGAAGCGACACAGAAATGAAATGGGGCGGGTTAGCTAACAAACAAATGCTCAAGCAGGCACTGAATTATAGGAAAAACACACCTACGGGGGTATGACTTCGATGCGGCTTAGGCGCTTCCGTTGATGTGATGCGATGAGAGGTGGGTCTTCTGGGGCGCCCCAGAGATATGATCCAGGCCAGTCGTGCGAAGGAAGAGAGCGGTGCGCGACGATATCTCACACTATGTGAGGCGGTTAATTCTGGAGCGCGACTGCTCCAGGTGATGCGGTTCAGACCAGCGGCGCGTGGCAAGAGCGCGTGGCAAGAAAGAGCACTCGAGGGCAGCGCGCGAGCTTATATTGCTTCGGCTTTCCTATTAATGCATCTCGGTCGGGCGCGCTTCTCATTGGTCGAAAGAATTACGCCACCTTCTAGAATCTCCTCTTTCCCCTCTCACCCCCCTCTCAGTGTGTAAGGAGGGACAATAGATCAAAGGAAGGATAAACACTCGGCAATATACCCTCGAATAAAATTAAAAATACACGAATCGTTTCCGCGTAACCTTTAGTAATAACGTGTGATGTCTGCTGGCGCACTTGTTACACATGGAACTAGAATTGCATTTAGCAACTAAATGTCTATTGCTTAGACAATTTAAACATAAGTTGTTCGTCTTCACTATTCTATAACGTTTGCTGGGTGAAAGTTTACGGAAGGTCGCACAATTATACAAATTACCGTGTTTATTCTTACATAGAACACAGGCGCTATGAGGCGATGTAGGCGCAGCGGTTACGTACGTTAGAGACCCAGCAGTCCTAGTTGATGAAATCTGTCTGCGATCGACACATTGCTTAACTTCTTGTTTGATATTCGAGGAGCGCTGTATCACTTTAATTTGATCTCGTACAAAGGATGCTAATGAGTCGAATGACGGCAACTCAGAGCTACGATGCTCCATTTCAAACGCACGCACGGTGTCCGAGTCTAGTTTCTTTAAGGCGATATGGGGAAACACCACGTCCATAAGGTCAATTAATTTCAGGATCTTTAGTGCAGCCACCGATGCTACAAATTTATCTAAAAACTGCTCTAAGCCAGAGGTGTTCGCGGATGATATAGCTTTAAGATCGAATATCTGGTCTAAATATGAGGAGGCTAACATTCGATTATCTTCATATTTGTTTTTAAGCGTTTCAAATATTAACGATTAATTGTTTGGCGTGTAACCCGAACAAATGGACTGTGCCCTACCGCTCAATTTACTAATTAAACAATACAATCTTTCAGCGTCCGATAACGATGGATTATTATGTGTGGTGTTTTCAAAGCTATTAATAAACAACGGCCAAGTTTTAATATCTCCATTGAATACCGGAATATCTATAGGGGGCAATCTAAGTGATTCACGAGGGCGTACCTGGATTTCTGGTTTTGCTTCACTTTGGGCTGGAGACTGTAAGAGATTTGCCGTTCTTTTTACGCGACACAACATATCTTCAAATGATAGGAGTGGTTGATAGTTCACTGTATACTTAGGGTCGATTTGTAATTCTAAACTATTAATTTTGTCTAATATATTTTCGTAATCCGATCGCAAAGAGTCCACCATTTCGATTTCACATAAAAACGTTTCTCGCACTGAATCTACGTTAATATTTTTTATGTGATCACTTATACATTGTATACGTGAAAAGAGTACGGCCCTCTTGGCGTAAAGAGTTTTAAGTTTAATTTCATTTCCACTAACTGCCATCTTAAATCACTATAATTAATATTAGATTAATCACAAAAAATCGTACAACGCTGGAGGATGAACACAATGCGATACATTCACAACACGCTATTGTCTTATCGTGCCGTATTACGACGTTAAATTGAACACCTTTGCAATCAAACGAGATAACGCGCGTCGACTAGATAAAATTTAAAACTCGTATTATTTATTACAAATAGTGGATAGGATAAATAAAATTAAGCGGATCTGACCATTTGAATAAATAAGTCGATTTACTTATGCGAATAAACTAACAAAATTTTAAATTTAAACTAAACAAAACTACATAAATCTATCCAATATTAAATTTGAGTGCATTGTCTAAGGAATTAGTTCAGCAGTTCGAGTCGATGAGGCTGCAAAGCACCAGTTCCAAATCCGGCTCGAAGGACCAGAAAAATGGTTGGGTGGCGGGCCTTAGGATTCCCGAGTTCGATTCCCCGGTCAAGCCTTGAACCTATTACGCGAGATGTTATACTAGATGGACTGTATACGCGGTAAGCTTCTTTTGCCTCAACAAGATGGCGGATGTGGCACGCGATTCCTTGACAATGCACTCGCTCTTCCGAAATCTATTGTTTGCCAAGGTTATGAAGGAATCCTGCTTGAGCACGTTAGGAGAAATGAAATGGGGCGGATTAGCTAACAAACAAATGCTCAAGCAGGCACTGAATTATAGGAAAAACACACTTACCGGGGTGTGACTTCGATGCGGCTTGGGCGCTTCCGTTGCTGTGATGCGATGTGAGGTGGGTCTTTTGGGGCGCCCCAGAGATGTGATCTAGGCCAGTCGTGCGAAGAAAGAGAGCCGTGCGCGACGATATCTCACACTATGTGAGGCGGTTAATTCTGGAGCGCGACTGCTCCAGGTGATGCCGTTCAGACTAGCGACGCGTGACAAGAGCGCGTGGCAAGAGAGCACTCGAGGGCAGCGCGCGAGCTTTTATTGCTTCGGCTTTCCTATCAATGCATCTCGGTCGGGGGTGTTTCTCATTGGTCGAAAGAATCACGCCACCTTCTAGAATCTCCTCTTTGCCCTCTCACCCCCCCTCTCAGTGTGTACGTAGGGACAATAGGTCAAAGGAAGGAAACACTTGGCAATATACCCTCGAATAAAATTAAAATACACGAATCGTTTCGCGTAACCAACAATAATTAATTGTATCATGCATAATTATTCGTACTTACAACGCGGTCAAATGGTCCAATGTCAAAAAACAAAACATGTAGCTAAATAAAAACTATATTTTTGATTTTGGAGCATAGGTTTAATACTTATATTTTTTTATTTAACATCACAATACAAACTTAAATACATACATACATACATACTTTAGATTTATAATTTATTACGAACTGACCTGTTGTAGTCTCTCGACATGGTTAACTTCTTTTTTTCCAGTCTGATGCTGTGGTGGAGTTTATTGCATTTCTGGTGAGATTTTCAATTTTTCTTTCTTGTTGGTCTACGTTTTTGTACTACGTTTTTGTATGCCACCCTCTGTTTGATCAAATTCCAGACATATTCAATGGGGTTGAGGTCACAATGGTACATTTCATTAACTCATCGACAATGTATTGCTTGGGCGGCTTTGCCTTTTTTATAATATGGTAGAGTTCTCTTTTTCCTATTTTTTCATCAAATGCAATATTGTCGTCACGCAGCCACTGTTGCATGTCTCCTTTTAACGTTGCACTTGTGGGCGCTTCACCGACTGCGTTGAGTGGTAAGGCGCGTTGTCAATGATGACTATACTATTTGGGGGCAAGTTTGGTATCAGCTTTTCATTAAGCCATTTCAAAAAATTCTCGGTATTCATTTCATGACGGTAATCGCCAGTAGTACTTTTGCATTTGTATAATAAATCTGCATCTGGGATAAATCCGTTTTCTCCTCCAGCATGCACCAGAATCTTAAAATTTTAATTAACGCTGCTATCCGTGCTGTTTTACCAGCATTTGCTGACGGTATGATGGGAATTTAATCCACGTTTCATCCAGGTAGATAACTGGTTTTTTACCTGCGCCGAGTTCATTGTTCTCTATCATTCGGCGCAGGTAGTGTTCTCTCCAGTAGCACCGAACGCGCACTTTTATATTTTTTAAACTTGTAACCTAAATGATTTATTAAAATATTTCTAAGGAAAGTTCTTCCACCTTGAAAATTAACAGCTGCCAAGATTTTTTTAAGCGTGCGTACTTCCTCTTTTACAGTATAAAAGCTGTTGATGAGATTGCGTATTGCGCAAATATCAAAATCATCCACGACAATTTTTTTCGCTGATTGTTTATGCTTTTTACCCGGTGTGGATAACTTTTTTTCCCTCATTGGATGGTCTATAGTACTTGCACTGGGACAAATGTCAGTGCTTGGAACGGTGCTAGTATTTGGGGCCGTACTAGTACTTGGAGCCGTGCTAGTGCTTGGACTAGCGTCGGGTGAAGAACACGACGGTGGTACACGTGCCTTTTTGGCCTCCCTTTTTGTACGAGTAAGAGTACTTCTTGATATTCCAGTTGCTGCACAAGTTGGTTTATCAACCTGATCTAGAGGTATGCAAAAGCGTCTATTTTTCTTCTCATTCTCGAAAAACTGCAGCACTTTTAACACAAGATTTCTCCCTTCACTGTGTATAGTTTTCCCCATGTTAAAAAATGAGTAGTAACAAAAATAGTCCAAAATTAACAAAAACTTAAACAATTACGAAAACGTAACAAAATGTCCAAAAACAGCCAAACTTAAACAATAACGAAAACGTAACAAAATATCCAATAACAACAATAGCAACAGAAAACTAGTCAAAATATCGACGTGCGTATCGGTAACAGAGATGCTAACCATACTGACTATTGCCGAGCGAGATAAGGGAGTGCGGGGCGAAGCGGGCGGGGCTTCGCATTCCAGCGATGCGTCAAATTAATGTGACCGCGTTGTAGAAGAATCGTATAAAATATCGACGACACAAACATCGCATCACATTTCAAGCCGGCAGCGGCCGCTTCACGAAAGTATCGTGTGAGTGAGAGTATCAGTAAAACACTTATCCATTGCGCTATTAGACCAACCGAATCACTGGTCGATTTGTACTAAGCAAGCAATGATTTTCGTTCTAATGAATATATTTGGTTTGGTTTTACATCGTGTTGCTAGTACCACGAAGTAATGTTTTAATGAATTTAATATCGTCATCATTCATCATCATTACAGCCCTTCACAAGTCCACTGCTGAACATAGGGCTCCCCCAAGTAATGCCACAAAGCACGGTCCTGAGCCACCTGCCATCGACTTCCTGCATATCTTACCAGGCCGTCACTCCATCTAGTGGGGGGTCGCCCTACACTACGCCTACCAGTACGAGGCTGCCACTCGAGAACCTTTCTTCCCAATCGGTTATCGGTTCTTCGAGCTATATGGCCGGCCCATTGCCACTTCAGCTTACTAATCCGTTGGGCTATGTTGGTCACTCTGGTTTTACCGCTGATATTCTCATTTCTGAGCCTATCACGCAGGTAAACTCCGAGCACAGCCCTCTCCATAGCTCGCTAAGCGACCTTGAGCGTCCTCATACGGCCAGCAGTGAAGGACCACGTCTCAGATCCGTAAGTCATCACTGGCAACACGCACTGGTTGTACAATCTAGTTTTTAGAGATTGAGGTATACCTGACAAGAAGATATTTCGTAATTTCCCGAACGCTGTCCAGCCGAGTTGAATCCGTCGATTGACCTCTCGGTCGAAGTTGGACTTGCCTAGTCGGACTATTTGTCCCAGGTAAACCTACTCGTCAACAACTTCGAGCATAGTGCTCCCAACAACTACCGGCATAGGTGTGACATGGACATTAAACGTAATCTTTGTTTTTTCTATGTTCATCTTAAGACCTATCCGTTGGGAGGCACTATTGAGGTCATTGAGCATAGTGCTTAAGTCCTCCAGCGATTCTGCCATAAGGACCATATCGTCGGCAAATCGAAGGTGAGTGATGTACTCGCCATTGATGTTAATACCGTATTCTTTCCAGTCCAGTAGCTTGAAAACGTCTTCCACTGCAGCGGTGAAGAGTTTCGGGGATATAACGTCACCCTGTCTTACACCTCTCTACAGTTGGATAGGTTTCGAACTCTGGTTCTGTACTCGGATAGCCATCGTAGCCCTACTGTATAAACACTTCAGCACTTCGATGTACCGACAGTCAACTTGGCACCGCTGAAGGGACTGTAGCACCGCCCAAATTACGACGGAATTAAAAGGCTTTCTCATAGTCCACATACGCCAGGCAAAGTGGCAGATTGTACTCTTCAGTCTTCTGTACAATCTGCTGCAATGTATGTATGTGGTCTATGGTACTGAAGCCTTTTCGGAAACCGGCTTGTTCGGGAGGCTGGAAGTCGTCAAGTCTGCGTGCGAGACGATTCGTAATGACTCTAGAAAACAGTACGTAGACGCGGCTCAGAAGGGAAATCGGTCTGTAGTTCTTCAAGAGAGCATTGTCGCCTTTCTTAAAGAACAAGACCACCGCACTTCTGCTCCACGCCTCTGGAGTAGTGCCACCATGGAGGACGGAATTGAAGAGCTTCTGAAGGACTTCAAGTACCGGTGTTCCACCCGCTTTCAGAAGCTCCGCTGTAATTCCATCCTCGCCTGGGGCCCGCCGTTTTTAAGGTGCTGGAGAGCCATTTTAATCTCGCTTAGACTGACGTCCACGCTCTTGAATCGTTACTCACACTTGTGTGTGGCTCCAACGATGATGCGTACAGCTGCCCATAGAACCTCTCAATCTCACTCAAAATCTCAGGTGTCCCGAAAACGATGCTGCCACACTCAGTCTTCAGCTTTGACAGTTGGCTCTTACTGGCAGACAGATCTCTGGCAAAGACTTTGGAGCCCTGGTTCCGCTCGATCACTTCTTTAATACGAGCAGTATTAAAGTTGCGTAAGTCTCGCCGCATGTATTTGGAGATCTGTCTGTTCAGTTGCCTGTATGTTGTCAAATCTGTTGGCGATTGCAGCCTCATCTCCTGTCTAACAGCCATGAGATTAAAAGTGTGATCGGAGAGTTTTTGTGTTCTTCTGCGTCAGGTCTTGCAGAACTTAGCTCCGACCGCATGGACAGTTTCCACGAGCTTGTCATTCATATCGTACACTGCATTGCAATCTTGTAGGAACTGAAAGCGGTTACGTAATGAATGTAATAAGAAAAATATAAATGATTTAGTACTTACGTGTGAAATGAGATGCCATTTTTCATGTGATTCACAATACAGCTTGGTTGGGCGGAGGGCCTTAAGGTTGCCGAGTCACAATTCCCCGGTCGAGTTTTACTATATGGACTGTATACGCGGTTGGCTTCTTCTGCTTCAACAAAATGGCGGCTGTAGCATGCGGTTCCTTGACAATGCACTCGCTCTTCCAAAAAAAAACTTATTGCTTGCCAAGGTTTATGAAGGAACCCTGCTTGATCACATTAGGAGAAAATGAAATTGGGCGGATTAACTAATAAAACACAAATATTCAAGCAGGAGTCATAAGGAAGAAGAACACTTACCGGCGTGTTACTACGCTCATTCCCCAGAGATGCGATCCTGGTCGGTGGTGCTGTGGAAGAGAGCGGTGCACGACGATATCTCACTAGGTGAGGTGGTCACTTCTGGAGCTCGACTGCTCTAAGTGGTGCGGTGGAAGACTAGCGGTGCGCGTGAGCAAGAGCCCTCTAGGACGCGACTGCCGCAGGCGGTGTTCTTTCAACCAGCGGCGCGATGGCAAGAGTGCGCTCGAGCCGAGCGCGCGAACTTATATCGGCTTACTTCCCACCGAAGTCGGGCGCTCTTCTCATTGATTGCAAATTAAGCGACATTCTA
Source organism: Parnassius apollo (assembly GCA_907164705.1). NCBI lineage: Eukaryota > Metazoa > Arthropoda > Insecta > Lepidoptera > Papilionidae > Parnassius > Parnassius apollo. Next base: position 7,718,827 of record CAJQZP010001342.1, read on the forward strand.
GAATTATCTTCTTTCCCCTCTCACCTCACCACCCCGGTGTGTACGGAAAGGATAGGTGAAGGAAAGGTCGAAGGAAGGACAACCTTGGCAAGCATACCCTCGAATAAAATAAAAATACGAATGGTTTTTCCGCGCAACCACAGCTGTTATGTTACATAAGATATCGTTCGTTCGATCGTACTGGTAGGTGTAGAATAGGGTGACCCCTCACTAGATGGAGTCACAACCTGCTAAGACATTCAGGAAGTCGATGGATGCAGGTGGCTCAGGAACGTGCTTTGTGGCATTCCTTGGGGGAGGCCTATGTTTAGCAGTGGACTTGTGAGGGGCTGTAATGATGATGAATGATGATGTCCTACAACTAAGCTATTATATTTTTATAGCACTAAGGGTGATAAGAGAACATACAATCCACCTGATGGTAAGTGGATGCTATGGTCCCATGACACCTACATCAATCCTGAATATCCTATTCGTGATGCAGCCATATTAAGGTGCATAGTGATTCTACTGTGCTAGGTACATAGTAGAACCACCCTACCTAATATAGGTTGCATTTAGTAAACCAATTTTATGTTTCTACTTAACAAAACACTTGTCAAATATTGCAGTAATGATAATATGAGAGTCCTACTTGAATGCCTCTCTGGTCTAGTCGTCGTAAGCATAATTGTTAATCATGTATCTTTTATCGGAGGATTTTGTAAAGAAATTTTAAATGCCAATCCGGAGTCAGGAAGTAGTCTGTGTTTTAACTGCATACCTCGGAAAACACGTAAAGCCTTCGATCCTGTCTCCCTCCGGTCGTGTAGGGTTTCCATTCCATCGTACTGTGGGAGTTAGAATGTGCTACTATGCTTGCGTACACACTCGTACTCTATTATCCAGTACTGCACAGATGGCTAGTCTGGGTTGAGTTTGGCCGCCGTCACCGAAATTCAATCTGAAGGACATGATCGTTTATATGGTTATCTTAAATTTAGTTGCAGTTTATCGGGGATATTATAATACCATGGTATGTTATGAAGTGTGTGAACAAAGGGAATGTGATCTTCGACAGCCCATAGCTGATAAATTAAAAAAATCTATTATGTACTATATAGTTTTCAGTATACATTTTAAGGTAACAACTAATACGGCTAACTAGTTTTAAAATTAGGATTCTTATTACCATTACGGCAAGCGGGTAGACAGCCACGGTTTTTTATTTTATATTTTAGTTTAATTAGGAAGACCATGCTAATCTCCTAGTTTGTTTCCCTCTGTCACCTTTTACGGCACCCACGGGATGTGGTAGATATTCGTGGACCACCATCATACTATTATCTATCATATTTCTATTATTAAGATTCAGACAAAATATAATAATAAAAGGCGTGTTTTTTTAGTGGGATAGAAGTATGATAAAAAAGTGAAGAATATTTTATATAAATATTAAGTTTTTCAAAATATTCCAAATTACCGTTGCGAATTGAAAGCGATTGGGGAATAAAAAAGATTTAGCTTTGAGATCTTCGTTAGAAAATAGGTTCGGTTCATCCCAAGCGAGCATTTATTTACTCTGAAGATTGATGGAAATAATATGTAACAGAATATGCCCATAACCACCCATAATAAATTAGAAATGAAAATGAACCTAATAATCATTAGTTATAAAAGTATATTCTGAGTTATAATTAAGATATAAGTTGATGTACATTTTAATATGTGACGAATTTTACATTTTATTTCATTAAACATATTGTACAGTTATGTTGGTTCAGAAGGTAGATGGATTTTTTCACATGTAAATTCTCAAGACGTCGTCAATAATAAAACGCGCCTTTTTTGATTAAAATTGATGTTATATACTGTTTAAAATACAGAATGTTTTCATTTTTTTTGTAATTTTTGAAAAAAGTCACGTTGTTGATAATTTGCATGAATTTTTTGAATACATTTTTATGCAAAATATTTTACATATACGCTAAGGATTGACTAAACTATATCAAAATTAATGTCGAAATTTATCTTAAATGTTTATAATGAATCGATAGACATATTATTGTTATTTATATTTACTCCCACATAAAGGAATCAAAATAAACACTCGGTTAGCGTTCTAAAATGTAATTTTATTTTGCCGTTTGTCAAACAGATTCCCTCCGGATTCTATAATTAGAAAAAATGGTTAAGTTTATTGGTCGGGTTAGATGAAATCAAAAAAAAAACTCAAACACTTTTGCAGCAAACATTTTCTTGAGAAGTATAAAAGAAAAAGTAGAATAAAACAGTTTCATTAAAAAGAGCCATTTCTTCACTATTTGTACCAGTAAGTATATTGTTATAATACTTCAAAAATTAATCTTCAAAAACTTGATAAAAATAGAGATAGATTTTTATATATTATAAAATTAATTAACCTATTATGAACCCAACTAAGTATCTATTTATCAACCGAAAATCTTACTTAACCATCCATACCTCACGGGTTACTACACTAGTACAATATTCACAGAATCACGCTATTTTCCCTAAGGGGTTGAGAGGAGCTTTGGATTATATTCCCAAGTTACAATGATAAAACTTAGTGTAGTTAGGTATAGATATTTAGTCATGTTCCTGAAGCGCCACAAGACGCCCACGCATGAGACGCGCGGTTCATTGTGCCAGGATAGTTTAAACTGCATCGTATTTGATACTCATGACGCTCGATGCCCGATTCATGGTTGATGGCCGACAAAGGATGCCGAAATTTTAATAGCGTGCGCCTACAGCTCGTTGTTAAGTAATAGTTGCGCGGATTAATAGATCTGCGAGATTGAGCTGCACTTACCGCGGTCATTCTATGTCTGGGAGACTCTTAACATACATATGTACATATAACATAGATTCAGAGAATAAAGAGTGCATATGTATCCTCAGACACTTGGTGTACTTTAATATATCCTGCGTATTCGGTTAGTCTCTTTTATGGTCATTATGTTTTTAAATTCATGCAGCTAAAACGATAATAAGTTTATTATGATAAATTCTTATATACGCGAACACTACACACTGATTATAACTACTTTTACGGATTTTATCGCGTTTAATTCATAAAAATTTTAATTCCCGAAGTTTCGGGTGCTTTCCAGCACTCATGGTTATGGAGGACTGCGATGACTTACGTCCCGATGTCAGTGTTAACCCGGAGTACCTTCATCTTTTTATTATTATTTATGGTTAGATATATTCAGAACGAACTTACTATGTCTTGAAGTCTTGCAGTAGTATGCTTGGGTTTGGTTTTAATTTTATTGATTACAGAGTCCCAAGCAAGTGGTAGTACCCAGCCTCCTTCTCTATTGAAATCAAGCAATTTAATTATTAATCTAATGTATTAAAGTATTAATTATTAAATGTTTGTTATTATTAAAAGTAATACTTAAAATATGAAAAATAAAGCAGTCATTATGTACTCCGTGTCCCCGTTTTTTATTTCACCAGAAACACATTTTATAAAATATAAAAAAAATATAATTATATTCCCTTAAATTATTTTAATTAAAAAAATATTTCCAAAGGTTTAGCTCAAAATTACAATTTTCCGATGTGATTCTTGGCGAAAACTGTTTAAGTTGTTTCGGTAGACTCACCTTTTCAGAGATTATTAGGATTTTGTACATTTTGAATTAAAATCCAACAAAACTCAGGTGGTTGTTGCTTATTTTCGGGAACATGTTATATGATTTTTTTAATTATTTTAGAATATAATGTTAAAAGGTCAGTAAATTTTAGAAGTTATTCAGTTTCGTTCACTAAACTAGTTATTTAATCTTTTTACCGCTTTCTTAACAATCATATTTCGATAGTTCTTGCAAGTAAAATGCATATCACTATTTAACGCACACAATAACAAATAAAAATTGGTCACGCGTTTTCGGGCTGGCATGTCGTCTATACGCCACTATATTCTAAGTCTATGTATTTACCTAACTTCTCTTGTGTGCTATTCAATGATATACGGGTTTAATTGCGTTTAATTCTAATTATTAAGCTATTGCATAGCTTCTATCGCGGGCCTTGAGCGCGGGGACCGAATCCAGAAATTCTGTAACGAAAAAAAACCTCACGCTCCCCACTCCGACGGGCACGGAGGTGTGGCGTTGAAAGCCGTGCATCGTCTAACGTCGTTTCAGTTCGGCAGACTTCGGCACGGTGTTTGTGTGCGTGCGACTAGACGTGTGCGTGTACACTAGCTGCTAACTCAATGATAAAAATTCCTGAATAACCTACATGTATTGTAAGATATTAAAAAAAATATTTTAAACAGTATTAACTTCTCATTTATTCAATAAGAGAAAAAAATTGTTTTCTTATCGGTCACCACGCTCAAAAAGTGTAACTTGATTTAATATCAAAGACTTAACTGCATAAATAAAATAAATAAATAATTATAATTGCATAAGTTGATAAAAAATGCTATGCAATAGCTTTACCGCGGCAGTCACCGAGTGCCACACGTATTTTTTTAATACCCTTTTTCTTTCCTTTTATTTGTTTTCAGAAAAATTGTATGATGTTCATGTAGTGGTGACGAGAGAACCCACTACCCTATGTCATCCCGTGGGTGTCGTTAAAGGCGACAATGGAAAGTAAAACAGCAGTTAGGTAGCAGCATGCTCTTAAGAACAGCTTAATTAAAAAAAGCGTGACAACTATGGTAAATATCCCCCTTTGTGACAATCTATGGGCGAGCCCTATGTTCAGCGGTGAACTTTTGATAGGCTGTAATGATGAAGAATGTGTGACGTAAATGTTTATAAATAATAAAGTATACAACTTAGGTATTGTGTATATTAAGTAACGTTTTAGTATTTGACTCTAACACACCAATACTGTGCCGTGTAGTGGCACTAGCTGTGGACTTTATTAGACTGTAACGGTAGCGGTATAGCCCAGCTTCAGCTATAATATTATGCAGTTGCAGCATAAATGGGTCGGCTCTATTTAGACTAGTTAACGGAAGTATTGGTAGTGTTATTAGTTGAGTGGTGTGTTTCTATTATAATAATCAAGTCAATATTCCAGATGGTCGTGTATGATAATAATATGGACATATGTATATATAATATCATATGAAGTTTAAATTAGGTACTATTCACAGAATTTACAGGCATAGTTTACTTACGCTTTGATAAAAAAAGTTTTTTTATAAAAAAAGCTTTTAACTAATCGTCAAGGCAATAAATTTAAATTAAAATTTTTAATAGATAGAGCTTGGCTGTAACACACCACTACTGTGCTGTGTAGTGGCACTTGCCGTGGACTTTAATAGGCTGTAACGGTAGCGGTAAAGCCCAGCTTCAGCTATAATATTATGCAGTTGCAGTATAAATGAGTCGGCTCGGGCAATGAGGACCACGCTTTCACAGAACACTGGTGGCGTAACATATCCGTTTAATGCTGCCAGGTGTTCCTATAGTAAGTGTAATGGAGCGGAGAATTTTTTCAGCTGGTAACGAGGCATTCCCTTTTAGTTACGGGGTAGATTTTTTACGGTCAAATTTCGATCACTACAGTATGATCCAAATTAAAATTTTTAATATTCCAGTCTCGTCGTCTTTAGTATTCAATTTATATGTTTCCTTAATTTCTATTTCCATATTGTGTATTCCTGATGATCGTTGCGTAGTCATTATTATTATTATTATTATATGTTGTCAATTCAGACTTATATAATTAGTTAATACATCAATTGTAATTTGATTGTTATATAATTTGATAAGACGCTAGCATGCAACTTGTGTTCAATGTTATACTCGTGTGCTAATCAATGCTCAAGGCTAAGCGATAGCGAGCTATAGAGAAGGCTATGCTCGGGGTTTCTCTGCGTATTTTTTGATATAATTAATTTTAGCTTCTTTAATTTCAATCACATCATGATAATAATCAATAAATCCACCCCAAAGATATTTAGACATACGAGGGGAGGTCAATAATTCACGGAATGAGAGGGAAGGATAATGAAATGAAACATTGGACTATTTTCCTTATCAATGTATTCTCCCTTAACCCTAGTACATTTATTAGATCTGTCAAATAACTTATTAATAATATTTTGGAAAAAATAATAATCGCTTGGGGCCAGGTCTGAGCGGTAGGGTGGGTGGCGCAGTTGTTGAAAACCGCAACGGAGAATGGCAACAAAGCTTGTGTGCACGGGCGCATTGTCGTGCGAAAGGAGCACGCCTTTTGTAAGCTTTCCTCGCCTTTCTTCTGTAATAGCTTCTTTCAATTGATCTATAAAAGAAGCGCATTATTCTTCCGTTATGAAAATACCACGTTCCTTATAATCAATCAAAACTATACCTTTTGTATCCCAAAAGATCGTCTCCATGATCTTTCCGGCTTATTGAAACACCTTATATTTCTTAGGTGGGGGTGTGCCTTTTTATGCTACTGTATCAGCTCTTGCTTTGACTCAGGTTCATAATGGTGAGCACAATTTTCATTTCCGATTACAATTCGGGCCACAACTTCCTCCCTATGCTCTCCACAGCGGTCCAAAAACTCGCGACAACTTTCGATGCGCTCGTGTTTTTGATGCGCAGAAAGTATTCTCGGAACCCATCTTGCACATACTTTAGTCATGCCAAGGTATTGATATAGGATATTTAAAATGGTTGTTTCTGATATTTAAAGTAATGCTGCAAGCTGTTTTTTCTTTAGCCGGGCATCTTCCGATAGAAGTTTTTCAACTTTTTCGATTATTTCTGGCGTGATAGCCGCAATCGGCCGCCCAGATCTGGCATCGTCTTCAATGGAGTCCCTCCCTTGTTTGAAAAGGGCGTGCCGTTTATAAATCGTGGTTTTCCCATTAGCGGAGTCCCCATAAATAGCTGACATTTCTTGAAAAGTGGTTTGAAGAGTCTTTCCTTGTTTGGTGAGAAACTTAATGATGACGCGATATTAAATTTTCTCAATAATGGCTAGTTTCTTCCTGATTGACTTATTTACTGGTTGATAACTCAAAAGTTAATTACTAGATTAGGCTGAAACTTGGTATATATACTAATAATGAGTCACTCAACCAGTGCCAACCTTTTTACTACTACTACTTTTTGACCTCCCCTCGTACCTACTCAATATAAACAGTAAAGACTTTAAAATTCTCGCCGGCCATGGAATTTGCACAGGCTGGCTTTGCATATCTTTAAAAGAAAACTCGACAACTTGAAATTCTTGGTATTGTTTGCTTAATATTTTCATCAAAGAAACTTTTATAATCTTTAACTTTCAATACTATATCGTTACCTCTCTGTTCTTCTCGTTCCTCTACTCTCCTCTCTCAAACTCAAACTCAAACATTTATTGCTAAACCATAATGTACATAAGATGTTATAAAATAATGTGAGACCAGTGTTATGGACACTGTTGGGCACGAAGTTTAGGGACTAGGAGAGGAGAGAGCTCTCTGTTCGTCCTTATTCCGTTCTTCTCAGACTTTTTCTAAAAATAAAACATCAAATTTCTTAGTGTTTCTACTGTTTTCTACAAAATTAACGTAACTTTCAGGTTCATAAATTTTTCATGTTTTAATTTTTTCCTTTCTATGAGAGAAAAATCCCGATCTATTGGCATCACCGGATAACTAGGGATTGGATAATTTATAGCAATTTTTCAAAGAAGCCTTTTGCACACAACTAATCGAAATAAGTAAAAATAAATCTATATTTATTCTGACTAAAACAATTATCACAAAATATTTCTAAATAGGTTTGATCTGGGTTTTTATGGTGTAAAAAATAAATATCTGATGCAGTTATTATACTTCAATCGGTCCTTTATGGACATAATTTTCCGTAAACATGTACATAAAAAAACATGTACAAACATGTATATTTTTATACGTGGTAGAGCCATACTGCAATTATATTAGTATAGTATAGTTGACTGCCTCGTTGGTCTAGTGGTTGTAGTAGTACGACTGCTGATCATGAGGTCCTGGGTTCAATTCCCGGGTCGGGCCAAAAAACTAATTATTGAGTTTTTCCGTCAAAAAATTCTCAGTAGTTGCCCGGAGTCAGGAAGTTGGCGGTGTTTCACCCCCGTGCCTCCTGATCTCTCTCCGGTCGTATCGGTTTACCGTCCCATCGGATTATGAGAGTGAAGGAATACAGAGTGCACCTGTGCATGTGCATGTACACTTGGCCACTATAATTCTGTACCGCGTCGATGTCTAGCCTCCGCTGAGACAGGCCACCGTGGCCGAAATTCGGTCTTGAGGACATTATTATAGTTGTAGTACGAATGGGTTGGCTCGACCGGGGAAGGACCACGCTCTCACAGAATACCAGCGTAAAATAGTAGCTTATTACTGCTGTGTTTCGTAAAGTGAGTGTAGAGAACCGGAGACCCTTTTCACTGGAAACGAGGCATTTGATCTTAGTCCTCACGGGCATTTTAATGTAGATGTTTATGGGCCACAGTAACAACTTATCATCAGGTGGACTGTGTACTCGTTTGTCACCCTATCCTTTAAAAAAAGTCGCCGTTTAGTTTTATTTTTAAATTGTGTATACCAAAATAGTGAAGACATAATTGCCTTAGATAATATTCATCAGTCACATTTTGACGGGCAGTGGCAGATTATTTTGAAAATCGTAGTAAATAGATAATTTGTTCACATTTCTATACTTCTTCTCTGATACTGTACGTCTTCACATATACTTCAGCTTTGAGCGTATGCAATTCATGATCATCTTTTAGACTCTGCAACTTTTTCCCTTTTCTTCAGAATTTATGCTGATTGAATATCTACTTGAAATTTTTCACAAGTGCTACATATATCTTTGTAAGGAATTTCGAACGGAATATAAAAATCTGTATTGAAAATTTCTTTAAGCTTTTCAGAGTAGTGCGAAGCTCTTGTGGGAATATTTTCTATAAACCAATGAATTCTTTTTATTACTGCCTCAGTGTATATTATTTTTGCTGGGGGACGTCCTCAACCATCAGTAATGTCTTTTTGTAAATGTTATACTTTACATTTTAATCGATCTCTTTACTCTGTGTACAGCTAGAAAAGCCTGCAGACAGTTTGATCTTCTTAACCTTGAAAGTAACAAAGTTTTTAAATACTCGCCGATTTTCATCTTCGCTCTTAGTTGCAGTACTTGATCGGAATGTACTTGGTACTATTTCTTCAAAACACCCATGCAAATATATATTTTGTTGTGGGTGATTTTCAAAGTATACAAATTTTTGATTTATTGCCTCTATCTGTTTTTCTATTACCTTTATATTTACAGCAACAGTCATTTATTTTACGTAATGTATGGTCTTGTAACTTATTTTTTCTAGATATTTTGTTTAGACACTTCTGGTTTTGCACTCTTTTTTTCCCTATCTTAACATTTTTTTCTTCTACCCCTGATTTTTACGAATCTGTTACAAAATTTCCAGTTTCGCAGTTTAGTCTCATTTTTACTAGAGATTATATTTTTTATCTACAATATTAATGTCAGTAGTTCTAACCCCAGGCAAGGCCTTCAAAAGGCCTGTAGGTCATTAGATGTCATGATTCAGTCTTCTAAGAACACGTGGGCAAAGGATCTAAATATATATCCATATTTATGGCTCTGTCTGCTCTTGATGATTTTAATTTCTTGTCCGCTCGTTACAGTCTTCTGGATACTTTTCTCCATATAAAAAAACCTCGTTATACAATGCAGCTTCTTGCATAAGTCTGAAACATCATTACTTATTGTAGAAATTTGCAAAAAACGAAAAAAAAAAAACAAATCAATGCGGTTTTCGCACGTAACGAACTTACTTTAATAATTTTTCAACAGGATCCATTATTAGGTTTCACCATGACTCGTAACACTTTAATTTGACATCAGTTAACTTTGAAATACGAAAAGAGAGTAATTTTATAAGTTTTTCACTTCATATTAATATTTTTACTTTACATTTAGTACGAGTTTAAAGATCTTGAAATTTTTATTAAGTGTTTTTTCTTTTGGTACAAACTTATGAACTTACCGATTTATAGGACTTAGGGTTTAAGAAACGGAAAATATTTTCAGATTTAATTTTTCCAATTTTCAAATATCCACTTAGGGATTTCATAAAAAAATCAATTAAACGTATTGATAGAGAGAAAAACACGGTCAATCTGCCTGTGTTACTAGTGTGAAAAATTCCTTAGTAGGACTTAGTCGGAACTTAGTATGGAACTTTAATCGCTATTTCTAATTTATGGTCTAAGCAATTTAGGCTTCAATGTGTTTCGCTTTTGGATCGACGACAGCGCCACTTTAACAACAATTATTTTACAATTTTTGTTCTTTTCAAAAAATATTTCTACTAGCCATTAGAACCCTACTGTACAAACACGTCAGCACTTTGATATACCGACAGTCAACTTGGCAACGTTGAAGTTATTGCAGCACCGCCCGAATTTCGACGAAATTAAAGGCGTTCTCATTATCTACATATGCAATACATAATGACAGATTGTACTCCTCGGGCTTCTGTACCGACGAGTAAAGGGTATTTTAAATTTATAAGTCGTCTACTCAGCCATGGTTTTCAAAAATCTCTGATTTTTAGAAGTTACTTGATATTTAACAATTTCTATCACAGGTGAAAAATCTGCGTGTAGGTTGTTAGATAACCTTTCTTTTACCAGCCACAGAAATTGAGAAGCCAGGCTTGCCCTATCAAACTGCTCAATCAATATCAACCAATAAAATAACTCGTAAACTGTTTCAAACTATTTAAAATTTCCCGCGAGCTCCTCTGTTCTACAGGGGTCATGAAATCGTAGCCTTATTATGTAATGTTAACACTTGGCAGATTGATTTCAATTCGAAATACACTGATTTGTGTTCTCTCTGTCTCAAAGCTTGAGCGATTAGTGATTTCTCTCGCACGCGTGGACTTTTTACCGGGCTTTCGAGAAGACGATCGCTTCCATTTCTGTGGCAAAATGCTCTATAATGAAATATAACTACGATTGTTTATATAGCAATTAGTATAGAGCAATAAGCCAGACTTTCGGTGTGAAGTTAGTTGAGCGCTGGGGCGCGTGGGCTATACGTTTGGAAGTTCACTTCACATTTCTATGTTTACTCTGTGTGTTTACTTGAGCGAATGAATATTGCGAGTTGAAAGTTTATGCTTTCTTAAAGGTTTTTAGTTAAAATGGAGGATGATAGTGTTCCTTGTGATAAATTGAAGTGTGGTAAAGTGCTATTCGGTGAGGAAAAAGTAAAATCTTTAAACTTTGTTGAGAAAAAACAGCTCATATACTCGCCGAAACCAACGCCTGATCTGTGAGTGAAAAACAGTTATTAGTACAATTAAAACGTTCATCAACATTTTACGTTGATGTACTCAAATCTTTCCTTAAGAAAGAGAGACGATTCGATTTAGAATATAAATAATGTTTTTTTTTTTTAATTTTGTACTTAGTTTGTTTGTACTTTGATCATGCTTTTCTTTTGTTCATGTATTGTATTGTATGTAAATATCTTTTTCTTTCGTTCAAGCAAACCCAAACGGCCTTTTTCAAAGCCACCGAAGGTATGCAATTGTTGATATATGTCACACAATCTATCTAGCAGTAGTATGTCTTCTGTGTGCTTTGTTAAACACGTCCTCGACAGCACTGAATATGAAACTGAAGAGTAGAGACAGATCAAGATTGGTGTATTTTTATAAAACTGCTAAAAACAACAAAACCGTATCTTGGGCTTGCCCTAGTTTGGAGGCGTAGCTTCGCCACTGTCTTTTACTACAAAGTACATAATAACTTTTACAAAATGTCATAAAATTCTGCTTTCACATTGTCATAATTCGCAAAATTTTCAGTAATGATGGCACTACTGCCATCCAATGAAGATTGTATGAAACCAGATTATCAGTTTCCATTGTGTGTGTAGTATTTTTTTGTAAGTAACGGACATAGATTTTTACTAAAAGGAATTTCCTATACAATAACACTTATGTGGTTGCTGCGCATAATATGATATGAATGTTAACTGTAACCGGAGTCGGTCCGACAACACGAGATCCGCCAAATATAATGTGAACATGTAGTGAACGTCAAGGTCGGCTTCGAGTTTCTCTCCAATTATTAGCGATATGAATTCAAGCAAGACCACGATAAGTATTCAGGCGTATGATACACCATTGCGGTGACTGTTATTTTAGCTTGTATGTCGAAGTACACAATTTGTAACAAAAGTCATTACTATATAATAAACAAATAACGATACACGAGAGTATAATGTTGTCGAGAGTAGCATTATTTAAGAAAAAGAAAGTCAAGGAAAGGAGAATTTTCATTGAATAGAACTGGGTCCCTGGATGGTTTAAAAACTAAATGGGACCCGATAGGTGGTGCTCTTCTCGAGTATCAGAAATCACTCGTGCCAAAATTAGCTGGGGCGGTACGCTAGTTATTAATAATAAGGTTTACATTTAACTTTTTGTATTATCGTGCGGCAATAAAATTTGCATAATTCTTCTGTGCTAATGATGCTAATAGATTAGGTCTCTCCCGTTTTTGGAAAAAAATCTTAAATCGATAAAAATCTAGCACAAGCGGCCATGATTCGCAAGTAGATTCGCAGCCACATAATAACTTGAGTCACGTAATATCCACAAGAAATATGGGCTGTACCAACTTTTCTTGTGTACGAGTATATGAAATTTGTTACAGCAGCATCGTTTCGCAGTCTGCTTTTTCTTCATGAGCTCATTAAATTTGACATTTGCAAATTAACTTTTACCGTTGTACATACGTACATATATGTGTGTGGACGATTTGCTTTACAGTATTAGTAGTCTCTTACCTACCTCGTAGCGCTGCATCCCCCGTTTGGCTGTATGACACCTAGCGTAAAAGAGTTAATGGATATGTATATATATATATAGTATTTTTATCAGTTTGTCTGTTTGTATGTCCAGAGTAATCTTCGGAATGGTTGAACGGATTGTAAAAGTTTGCGGACAGATAGGGAGCAATACCGGGTGAGATCGGTTATATTTTATCGGAAAAGCTTGACGATTTATTAAAACCGAAAGTTCGCAAAATTAATGATCTTTGATTATTTTAAATCTAAATAAATGTGTGATTGTCTATGTATTAGTCTCCTTTTCTTTATATTTTTCTTTAAAAAGTTTCTAGTGTACTAGAAACTATTTTATGTCCGTAGGTTCATTGCACGGTGAAGTTTTTGAAGTAACCAAATCCGCTACTGGTACTACCATAGATTACTGTGTATATACTAGGGAAGTACTACTGTTGTAGGCCAGAGGTCTGGTTCGCTTTACATCCATATAACATATTTTGCCAGTTAAATAAGAACACAGTAGGCGAACTAAACGCCAAACATGACAAGAGGCAGCTTAATTTTAGGATTTGTAGAATTTTATTAAATTAAAAATTGTTATGATTTACGAGTATACATATAAATTAATGTAAAGTGTCTGTCTGTAATACCCAAATAACTACCTTAAATTGAGCTAAGGCGGTAATTTGAATGCCTTTAAGACATGAATATACATATACAAAAAATTTTTGTCTACCTGGTTCGGAATGAAACGATACAAAAAAGATAGTCGGCATTATCGATATAAAATTTAATTTTCGGGCCTAGATTGCTCACCCTATTGCCTAATTTTAAAGTACATACATATAAATAATTAAATTAATCAACATGTTTTCGCTTTTTAATACCCTGATCTGCCTTAAATGTCCGCCCACGTTGAATACCTCTATTTATTAACACGTTGTTACTCTACTTAAGTTATAATCATGGATTTATAAAGATTATAGTTTTCAACGTCAAAGTAAAAATATTTTTATGCAAAATTGTTAAAAAAAAGCTTTTTCATAGCTTCAATAAGTCCTACTGTGAGTAGAGATATGAATAACGGCTTGAAATGGACAACAAACTTATTTTCTCTTTTTGTAAACTGTAAACAACTTATTGTTTAAGTGATAGTAGTAGTGGCTAGCCCATCACCAACTACACACAACTACATAATCACAAACCCAATTTTAACTAACTTCAAAAAATGAGTAGATACTCAATTCGAGAGTATTTTTTATGTGTGTTACTTCGGAACTTTTTTGAAGGTGAACCGATTTTGATGATTCTTTTTTTACTTGAAAGCTGATTAGTTTTAATGTAGTTTCATATAAATTTGATCAAGATCTTAGCAGTAGTTCTTGAGTTATCCTTAATGATGCGTATTTAACTGACTTCGACTAAATTGATGATGTTCTTATTTTATTTACATTCCAGTCTACTATATTAGCTTACCTATGCCTCGGTAGGCGGGTTGGAAGCCTACTAAGGGTTGTGTTGTTGGGTTGGTTTATTATTTTGAGTTGTTACCAGAAAGATGCTGTAGCCCTTCTCCTGCTTCAGTTTCCCTCTGTCGCCTCCTACGACACCCGTCGAATGATAAAGTTCAGGGGTGCTCAACTTGATTATGGATGAGATCTTCTTAAAATTTTCTTAACCTTTAGACAACGTCAATACTTCGATTAAACTGAATAGTAATTTTGGATATACTGCAAGCAAAAATATTTTAATCTCATTTTCGTAATTTATTATTCAAAAAAAGTTCATAGGAAGTACATGTCTTTCATCGCCTTAATTAAAGAAATATATTTGAAGTTTAATCGATTACCTGATTCAGGTACCAGCTTTAGTCTTGAGCATATTTTTTTTTAATTTTGTGATATCGTGCGCAACGTAACGACAGAAATACCCACCTTAAACAAAATACGAAAACAATACAACTGACGGATATCATACGAGTCCGTGTTATATGCAGAGTATCAACAGTATGATTTGAATACATGTACGATAAAATATTGTAAATGATACGTTACATATACGATCTTTTCATATATTACAATGATTCCATATGTATTATTTAGCGTTGTGGTTTACAAAAAGAGGTGGAGTTTTACGTCCGCTGCTACTTTGGAACAAAAAGCCCATTCAATCTTGCATTGCAGACTCTTCGATTGTTTTCGGACGGAAATACAGACACCGAAAAATTATTTCACTTTTTTGCCGTAAGCATTATGAAAGTCTAAGCAAACCGTTAGGTTCTGGCACTTACGATGACACCCTTGCACGGTCTATTGTAGACACGGTAATTTACTTTTTTTATAGAATGACGGTGACAAACGAGCACACATTCCATCTGATGGTATTTGCTGCAACCTATAGACATCTACATTTATTCTCGACTAGCTGTGCCCGGGACTTTGTTCGCGTGGAATCAGTAGGTACTTTTGGTATTCTATGTGATGATGATTTATTTGTAAACTAAACTGTCGCTTAGACTTAGAAAGACACTAATCTGAATAAAAACATTCAGTTAGTCGGTCAATCGGACAAACAAATAAACGGACCCACAAACGTACCAAGAAACAAATAGAGCAAACTGTACGCTTGTGTTTTATTTTGTAAATAGACAACAAAATGACCGCTATAACGTAATCCCTAATTGACTCTCGAATTTCTCAAGTCAATACTTGGTTTCCATACAACAAATAAGATATTGCTCTAAGTAAGCAAGCACCGTTACTAATTATTGATATTGATTAAAAAATTTGGAATGAAAACTACAATCCAATGCCAACCTAAAATTAAGTACCTACACTAACAAAATAATGAAACTGCGTAAATATCTATATTTTGTCTGATCCTGATTTGTGTACACAAATAAAAAATGAAACTAAACTCAACCTAGGAAAGTTTTTTTGACCTTTAAGTAATAGGTGTCATCGGGCTTAAAATCAGTTGGGTTTTCTATCAAGAAATTCTCAGTAGCAATCCAGAGTCAAGGGTTTAGCAGTGATTCATCCCTATGCCTCAGAAAGCACGTAAAGCCGTTTTATCTGTATCTGATCTCACTATATTTCTATCGGATTACTAACTCGGACTCGGACAATGATAATAGATTTTTTAATACTTTGTATTTAATGATCAATAAGGGCAGATTTTTGTAAATTTCTATAATAAGTTTTATTTATAATTAACATAACATCGTTTTACGGATTTCCCCATCACCATGTAATTGAAAACCATTTTTTCCGCGCAAACCATGTGTCCTGGTCTTAACACTTTAAGGTCAATATGAGAAAAATTAAAAAAAAATAACTTCATTATTTTAACCCTAAAGTATTTACAATGTAAGTAGTTACAGTTATCATTTAATAATTTTCCCTATACCAATAGGAAATCACCCCGTAAAAAAACATTCTTAAAAACTTGTTTTACTATCTAAGGATTTTATATATTTCAAGACTTGTTTCTTAGTGGATGCCTACTTAATAAAAGGAAGTTATTGTTCCCACTTCACGCATCTACATCCAGCGGTTTGAGCTGTAGATTTAATACAATATTTTTCATACACAATTTGAACCCTTGTTGTAAAACCGTAAGAAGCTCCCTTCTCCTTCCCCCGGTAAGAGGTTGTTTTAAGAAACACCAAAATACTTTATTTCCGTATAAAATTGAACATACCCTCTGCCCCTGCGCCCTTTACCGTGACGGGTTATTTTGAAATCGCAAAATATCTACTTATTTATTTATTTATTTAAATACAGTACTTTCAGAAAGTATCGAGTCAATCGTCCTGTAAAATATTTTATAGTAAAATAATTAACCGAAATGAAAATGATTTCATACAGATTTCTACGTTAAAAGATTTAGTATCTATCTCAGTAAAAACCGACAACATCTTTAGGCAAATGGAAAAACTATCTTTACGGCAAATTAAATTTTATTCTGTTCATTTTAACTATGTCCAATATAAGTTAAATTTTGTAAATGATATTTGTAAAAGGAATGAAAAAAAAACTTCTAATATTAAATATGAATTTTGTCTAATTTTAAGTACTTTAATAAATATTAGTTAATACTAATATGTATTAACTAATACCTATTATAATATATGATACTAATAATACTAATCGAATAAAAACATAAATTAATAATATGCACTTTATTACTAATACCAAAGAAACAGTCAGGACGGCACTATGGATTCTTCCCCGCTCCAAGAAGTATGAGAATTCTTACAATGATATCCTTTTTTATATATAATTTTCGTTGAATGCGTTACTCAGCCGTAAAACATATTATATTGATAGTATATTATAATATATAACCTGCTTTTTCGGTTCCGTAATCGGGTAAAGCGTGCGTGATAGATCGTGGAAATTATGCCAAACATTGAGTTATATAAATCAATGATGTCATCATTGTCAATCATGTGATCAATGATGAAAATAAAAATTATATGATATTTGGAAAGGTAGGAATAATATTTAAAAAAAGAACTCAAAATCGGGTAACGTAATTTTTCAATTTCACGACATAATTTTATTTTAAATACTTTTGAAACTTTTGGAAGTGCAAAAGGGAAGTATAGTATGTTTACTGCCAAGCTTCTATATGTTTTATATATTGATGTGATCCTTGCCGAAACTAAAAAAAAATGTTAATAGCTCTTTTAAAATTTGACTTACGATGTTGTCGGTACTCGGCGGTTAAGAAAAAAATTAAAATCACGGCTTAAAATTTAATATACAATTTGCACAACACCATCTATCGATGACATTGGTTAACTATTGTACTTTTTTGATAAAGATATTAGGATTTATAAATTTTTTATAAATATTTATTACGTTATTCTTTATTATTTTTGTTTACTGCGTTTAGATACAATTATATCATTATAGAACACTATTTTACATAATTTAATTACAAAAATGTCCTTGATCACTTAACGCCCATTGAATAAATTCGTACCTATATTTCGTAACCATACTTCAGAATATTAATCATAAATTTTGATAGGATGAACTGATTTTAATAAAACAAAGACTATATTTAAAACGAAGATACAGTTCACAATTTACGTAACGATTATTTTGATACAAAACAGTACTTCATACGAGGGTGGATTGAAAAGTACTCGGCCTAACACAGATCCATTCAATTCTAAAAAATCAAATCTACCCACATTATTTAGTTCAGTTCCGACTAGTTCATTGTGTGAAGTTCGAAACGTGTGCGATAATTAGTTGTGATTTTATAAATTTATTAATAACAAAGTAATCGGACATAATTTCCGCGAATGGAGCAAATCGAGCAGCGTGCCGTCATTAAGTACCTCCAAAAGAAGGGGCTATCATCAAAAGCCATCCATGATGACATGGTCAGTACATTAAGCGATTGTGCTCTGTCATATTCACCCGTCAAAAAATGGTAGAGAGAGTGTGAAAGATGAACCCCGCTCTGGAAGGCCTTCGACGTCAACTACTGACGAAAATATTAAAAAAGTACTTGATTTAATAATGGGAGACCGCAGATTAAAAATTAGAGAGATAGCCGAGATTATAGGCATCTCTTATGAACGAACTCAAAACATCATTGTCAACGAGTTGGGTTTCCACAAGGTGTATGCGAGGTGGGTTCCGCGACTGCTTTCAGTTGAACAAAAAAGGACGCGATTGACTATTTCACGCGACTGTTTGGAGTTATTTAAAGCCGATGCAGATGATTTTTTGAATCGTTTTGTTACTATGGACGAAACATGGGTTCATTACTGTACACCGGAAACAAAACAACAATCAAAACAGTGGAGAAGACCTGGTTCACCACCTCCTAAAAAGGCTAAGTCGATTTTGGCGGCAAATAAGGTGATGGCTTCAGTATTCTGGGACTCGAAAGGTGTGATTTTGATTGATTATCTTGAAAGGGGTCAGACTATAAACTCTGATTACTACTGCACCTTACTACGTCGTTTACGAGAGGAAATAAAAGAAAAACGTCGAGGAATGCTCAGAAGAAAAGTCCTGTTTCATCAAGATAACGCCCGTGTTCACACGTCAGTACAGTCAATGGCTGAAATTCACAACTGTGGCTTTGAACTGTTACCGCATCCGCCGTATTCACCTGATCTGGCACCATCAGACTTCTTTCTGTTCCCTAACCTAAAAAAGCACTTGGGAGGTCAAAGATTTTCGACAAACGACGAGGTCAAAGCAGCTGTAGACGCATATTTTGACTCTAAGGAAGAATCATTTTTTTTTCAACGGTCTAAATGCTTGGAAGGGGAGGTGGCAAAAGTGTATTGAACTTGATGGTGATTATGTAGAAAAATAAAAATATAACTGATTTAGTATGTGTTTATTTTCTTGGTTAGGCCGAGTACTTTTCAATCCACCCTCGTACATGATACGTTAATAAGCAAACCGACAGACACACAGACAGACCGAAAGACAGACAGACAATTCTAAAAATTATAGAAATCTATATATAGGTTCGGCCGCGCACGGAATACTATTCCCTGCTACTGCTCCCCAATGCTAGCTCCTTTCACTTGACCGCATCCAGCGCAGAGCGGCTCGAATCGTCGACGACCGAGTGTTTCGTCTCATTCACTAGCACTGCGAAAAGCTGTTGCATCTCTTTGCATTTTTTTTGCATATACCACGGGGAGTGCTCTGAGGAATTGTTCAGATTAAAACCATCCACCAAATTTCATGAACGCACTACGCAGCAAACCTCCCTGATGGATGGAAACCTCTCGGATGCTTGGCGGTCCACCACTGTACGTTTTCCTCTGCGTACGACCTCTCTGTGGAATATTTTACCACCGGCAATTTTTCCGGACCGATACGACCTGGGGACCTTCAAGAAAAGAGCTTACTCCTTTCTAAAGGGCCGGCAACGCACCTGCAATTCCCCTGGTGTTGCGGTTGTTTATGGGTGGTGGTAGTCACTTAACATCAGGTGAGCCGCATGCTCGTTTGCCCGCTCTTCTATAAAAAAAAGTAACTTATTTTTAGTCCCTCTCAATCAATTTTGTTACAAAAATGTTAAATGTACAGACATCTGAAATTTACATTTTTATTATATGTATAGATTAAGAATCAAAATGCAGATCGTTTAAGAATCAAAATGCAGATGCCTCGTTTCCAGTAAAAAAAGGATCTATGGAATTGTACACTCACCATAAAAGCACAGCAGTATTAAGCTGCTATTTACGCCGGTATTCTGTGTGAGTGTGGTCCTTCCCCCGGTCGAGCCAATCATTCGTGCTACAACCATAATACCTGCGTCGTGGCGTACGTATACAATAACATATGAAATACAAAAAATTATTTATTTTTCACTATTGACTACTCTGCCTCCAGCTATTAACTGGTCGATCTCGATCGACTTGTTGAGCACTCCTGAATTAATGGATTATCATAAGCTGCTACACGGCAATGTTCGTTCAGAGCAATATTATTTACTAAATATAAATGACGTGTGTGGTATGTTTCGGAAATAACAATTATTAGGTCTTTACCTATAAAATTGCCATTTTTTATGAAATAAGTTAACGTAATTATTTTCAATATTTTTTATTTGTATTATCAAAGTAATCAGTATTCACCCATGAAATCGATGCATCTTTACCAAAGCAGTGGCAGTTTGGTGATTTCCTTTCTAAGAAATCAGATGGACGTGAGGCAAAATATTCTTCAAACGCATTTTGTACTTGCTCTCGGGTATTGAATTTATTTCCCGCCAAAAAGTTATTTAAATTCTGGAAAAAAACAGAAGTCTGTAGGCGTACGCTCTGTTGAGTACAACAGTTGACGGGGGGCTCCTACTCCAGCTCTTTAAGTTGGAGACCATTTTTTGTACAGTATGAGGTCGTGCGTTGTCGTGTAGGAGCAGCGAGGATGATTGAGCAAAGCTGGTTGGAGACGTGCGAGCTTCGCCTTTATTGTGTTCAGTTCTTCACAGTACACATCTTCAGTAGTGCTCATCCCGTTTGGTAAGAAGCTGTGAATGAATCTCACCGGAACTTACCAAACAGACCTAGACCACCAGACATCACTTTTCTAGGGATGAATTTTCATTTAAGGCACATTGGTTAGGTGCTGAACCGGGATCAAACCAACTTGCTGATCGATTTCGATTGTCAAACAAAAACCTTTTTCGTCATAGGTCACAATGCGGTTCAAAATTTTTTCGTCTGTGTGCTTGTTGAACAATGCAAGGCATGTCCCGACGCGTACTTCGCGTACGCTGGCGATCGTGGATTTCGTTGGGCACCCATTTGTAAAGCTTTTTTGCCCTAGTAATATGACGCAAATGGACAAATATTATTTTGATGCAAATGTCGAAAGATGCTGCTAATCCAGCTGATTAAGTAGATGTCATCAGCTTCCACAATTGCTTTTAATTCGTCATTATCGCAAAAAGTTTTCGGACGACCAAGGGGTTCCTTTTCCAGGTCAAAATTTCTAGAACGGAAGCGGATAAACTAATAATAGGTGATGCGTTCGTTTGTAGTTTTCGCTCCGTAAACTTTGTTGTTATTGCGTACCTCTTGCGCCGTGTTGCTGCCACGACGGTACTCATATTCAATAAAATTACTTGAATTTTTAACGTATCCATGATGACAAAAAAGTTCAAATGCGATGAAAACATAACGCTGATCAATAAACAAATGACTAGTTTTGAAAAAATGCATGTTTTTTAAATAAAATTAATTTGAAGTTAGAGTTCTTACCCAAACAAAATTATTTTGAATTGATACGGTCAGTACTGAAGAACGTCAATTTTATAGGTAAATACCTTAAGTATATAACTTATTAGATATTATACTGATCTTGTGATCAAATTTTGTGGGAGTATCAAATACTAAAAATTACTTAATTTACTTGTATTTCGTGACTTTTATCTAGTCCTAACCTAACCTAAATTCGTGACAGGATACTAGGAAATGTCTAAAACTTCTCCTGGCGCTTCGCTCGGCGTTGCCGCGGCATGCTCACTTTACTCGCTTGTATGTGTGTATGGTGGGATTGGAAGGGCATCGTTTATTATGGAGCTTTTACTGCCAGGCAAAACCATTGATTCAGATCTCTACTACAAACCACGCATGAGACTCAAGCAAGTAGTTGAGAAAAAACGTCTGGAATTTATCAACTGAAAAGAAATGTTCTTTCATCATGGTAACGCCAGACCACACTTTGGCCACTCAGCAAAAATTGAGAGAGCTTGGTTGGGAAGTGTTAATGCAAACACCATATAGTCCTGGCCTTGCTGCCTCATATTTTCACCTGTTGCGGTCTCTTTAGAATTCTTTGGGTAAGAAGCTTAACATCAAGCGAGGACTGTCAAAATTACTTATCGCATTTTTTTGATTAAAAATCCCAAGATTTCTACAGCAACAGGATTATGTCACTACATATAAGATGACAAGTTATCGAACAAAATGGCACATATAAGTATATTATGATTGAATGTAATTAAACTAAAAAAAAAGCTCTTCAATTTGTAAATAAAATATGAAGAAATTTTTCCCCGACCTTTTATTATTCGGTCATTATGTCACATTAGTTTTTTTTGGAAATCGTGTGTTTTGGAAATTATATTCAGATATAATTTATACTAATGAGACACGAATAATATGTTTTGATCTTATCGACATAATAGAAAAAACTTCATTTGATTAAAAAATCATGAGTGCCATCAATTTAAATTTTCGTGTTTTAAAAAAAATAATAAAAAAGGGCTCGAAATAAAATATTTTCTCACAAAAGAAGGGAACTTAAATAAGTCGGACCGAAGACAGGACTCGAACTGGGGTACTACAGGTTCGGGGACCGCCCGATAACCGATTGATTGAGCTATTATAATCATAAACGGACTGACAAAATTTACCTTCTTATGTTGTAGCACTTTTTCATTGCCTGAAAACACGGATAAAACGACATTTTCTAAAAATGAATCCTTGGTAGATCAATTTATTGCCCCCGAAACCCCCTGAACACTAAATTTTATGAAAATCGGAGCCGTTTCCGAGATTACGATTATATATATAAGAATTGCTCGTTATTAGATTATATAATAAATATTATATTATAAATAATATTATTACTTATCAAAATGTTGGTATAGTTTCTAAGTTTTAGACAAAATAAATCGAATATAAACAAGTAATTTGTTATTTATAATGTTCCCACATCCATCCGTAGGACTTAACACTATGGAAATAGCTGAAATAATCCTCCAATTTTGTTGTACCTACATTAGTTACCAGAAATTTCTTTTCAAGTAAATAAGCTAAGACATTTGGTGAATTGTAGTCTGACTGGCTTTTCTTCAATTGCCAACTACTGAAGGTGGTCGACTTTGCTAATTAACAAACGAGGCTCTGATGGTCTGCAGATGACTGTTTATCCATACGATAATTCTGAATCCAAATCCTCTATGACCAATTTTATAAGAAACATCTCATTCACGGCATCTTCGTTTTGAAATACTACTTTAATATATCAGTGGACTGAGAAAGGCACTTTCTCAGTCCACTGATATATTAAAGTAGCACACACAAAGAATAAAAGTCGCCATGAATATGAACCTACTAAGCAAGGCTAAGATATTTATCTTAGCCTTTCTTAGGAGGTACGAGGGACGTATTATATTGGTGGTATAATTCTTCAAAGTAACTTTAATTAAATTTTATCAGCAGCATCAGAGGCAGCTAGAGTGAATAACTGCTACGCAAATAATTTAGTAGCATTTGTTTCAGACGATTAGTGAGCGTCTCACGCGAGTAACTTTTTAAATAAACTTTATCCCCGCGGCGATTTAGTTAGTAAAATTTAGTTAGTGTTATAAGATTTGTATTGCATAAATATTTATGTTGCCAAATGCCAATCCCCTTGCCAAGCGTGGCAAATATTTCTCTTATAAGGAAATATATGGAGGTCTACGAGTATGTTTAGCACTGGACTTTGATAAACTGTAGGTAATGAAAGAAGTATTGTTAGATAAATATAATACATAAATAAACTAGATAGGATGTTTTCGTATATTTACACAAATATTATACGACTGGACTTAGATACTTTATCTGAGCGACTAAAAATAACTTTATAGAATTTATTGTGCTTAATTATTATTTTTTATTTATTTAACTGAAAATGTACATACCTATCATTTAACTCTGACTGCATTCCTAGCTTATAATACAACTACAACTGCACTACAAGCTTTCTCAAATAAATTTGCACTGATAACATTTAATTTAATAGAAAATGTCAAAATATTTACAAAATATTGTAGTAAGACAGAGTCAGGCG
This sequence comes from Parnassius apollo, assembly GCA_907164705.1. Lineage (NCBI taxonomy): Eukaryota > Metazoa > Arthropoda > Insecta > Lepidoptera > Papilionidae > Parnassius > Parnassius apollo. The sequence continues at coordinate 7,742,996 of CAJQZP010001342.1, forward strand.
CCATCTATTGGACAAAGTGAAAATTCTTAAAGGTTAATTTCTGCACGTATATTTTAAAATAATAGTTGTTTTTATAGACGTCATTCTTTAATGCATATTATGTATAATGAAATAATGTTTACGTTCATTTAGTACGTTCAGAGCTCGTTTAGCTTAGAATTCATTATCAAAAAATACACCAAACTACGTTGTATTTATAAGCTGTGGTTTATAAATTTTTAATAAGCCGCAACCTGAGCATGACTTTATTTATTAGTAATAAAAATATTACTATGATTCTAAATATTAAGTATTTTATATGTGATAGAGCCATGCTGCAGCTATATTATAGTTACAGCATGTATGAGTCGGCTCGACCGGGAAAGGACCATGCTCTCATAAAACAACAGCGAAAAACCATAGTTTAATGCTGCTTTATTTTGTATGATGAGAACCGGATCGAACCTTTTTACTGGAAATAAGGCATTCCATCTTAGTAGTTTGTGACACCAACGCATCATCATTTTGATTCTTAATTGAGGTTAGATATAGATGTCTATGGACCACACCAATCACTTACCTACTAAATTATAATTTACTTACTTGAGAATAATTTTGTTATTTATTATAAAATGTACGTATGGGCAAATTCTTCATCTTGCAAATTGTATTTTAGATTTGTATTTTACAAATAAAGTGTTTTACCTGTGTCTGTGCAATTCAAAACCTTCAGGCGTTCGCCTTAATTGTTGCTTCAAATATGTAAATGCAATCCATAAAAACCTGGAACCAAGTTCTTACCAAGTTATTCTTTATTTTCAATACCCTTGATCACGATGACATACTGTTGTCCTTGCAGGAAATTCAACAAAAAGCCCCAGTGCGGCATAATATTGCTAATGAAAACATGGTTTTAGGGAAATATTAAATTTAATAATTTCTACACATTTAAATAATACTATTTTTAACAGATTTTATCGCGTTTATTAACTTTTTTATATACCCGACGTTTCGAGCACTTTATAGCACCCATGGTTCCGACTGGCTTGCTCTATGGTCTTGTCGTATTTATAGTGCATGTAAAAATCATGTCTAATGTTATATAAAATTTACCGACTGCGACAATAGTCGCTATAAGCAACGCCTCTAACATCGAGGCGCCCAGGACCGGCACATTGTAGTGTGCCGTGAGGAATATCCGGGCAAAGGGGTACACCCCGAGGCCCGAGACCTGCACGGCATTTATGCCCTGCAGAGGACAACAACGACTAATGTTATAAAAAAGTAGACCGTGTATGTTCGTACATTCATAATATGTTATACATATAGCGATACGAACCAAAACATAATCCAGGACTTAATGCAAAACACCAATGTAGTTCGTTGGGCCCATGACAGTGCGATGAGAATATAGATTTAAAGACATTAAAAATAAAGTATATCAGTACAAATAATAGGACACACTTGTGAATGCTTGCATTAAAATAATTTAAATTGTAGGTATCTAACACACCAAAGTGTGTCTTCCTATAAATACTTAAGGAGTAAATGTAGATACTACTAGATACTGGATAGAATATTCTTTTAAATTTAGTATGCAACAAATTATGATCAATTTACTGTAAGTTACAAAATTTAAAGTTTATAATTCTCAGAGGAACTATATACGTACTTCATTAGGCGTTGGTTGATGCAGTATCTAATATCTTACGGATTGAGCGCGTAAGGTCTCACTTTTTCTATTCAGCTAAATAAATTGGAATATTTTTGAATGAGAATTCTAAAACTGTTAGTAAATTTAAAAAACATAAACTCAATAAATAAAGATTATAATGAACTCTTCAAAATATGTGATGTACCTACTGCCTGTAGAATCAAAAGTCAAATCTTAACTGACAATATAACAGTAATGAATATGAACAGAAAGAGAGTATACCTACCCAGTACGCCTAGCTAAATTACCTAAATAATACGTTTCAAAAGTTAAAAATTATTATAGAAGGCATAAAACACGATAGATGACGCCTGTATTAATTAAAAAGCTACGAATGGTGCAAGATCTGGACTGCATGCGGGATGATTTACGTACTACAGCTTTTAGCCAAAAATTACTTTGTTTTGTTGGCAGTGTGTACCGAAGTATTGGCATGGTGCAATAGGACACGTCTTTTGGTAGTTTTTCCTAACCATTTAAAATACACTGTGGTGGCGTACCACTTAGCATTAAATGTCTGATAGAGGTACCTAAAAAGCAATTTGAGAATGAGAAGTGTAATAAAACTTGTGATAAAAATAATTGAAACTTGACTTCCCGCCAAAATTATTTTTATCAATAATGAGTCTCTTATTTTTAAGAATCTATCATTCGAAATTCAAACATTTATTAGCGTTCAGGAGACCAGAACTTTGAGTGTATGTATTTTCCGGACATCCAAAGTCCATCAAAAGACTACATAAAGTATAATGGTAGTAAATTGTAATGGAAGGTAACTGGAACCTATATGTTTTAAAAATTGACGCAAATATTAAAAAAAACTTAACGGAATGTTTAAAAAAATTAATAGCAAATGATTATTAAATCGAGCCAACTAAAACTGAAACAAATAAATGAAATTTATGTTCTACTTGTAAAGATAAATTTAATGTCAATTTTGAATGTAAAGGATGCTTATTAAATTAAAAACTTTCTGATCATAATTTTATTAAATAAGAATTAGTCAATAAAAAAACTGTAACAATATTTATGAAACTTACATAGGTAAAAGCTTTTCAATAAATAATCTTAATTATTCTAATTATTTGTTTAAGAAAAATTGCAATGCGAATAAATCAGAAATTATAATGACTGATGACGCAAACGGAGTAATGAGAATTTTACAAGTTGCTTTGCACCATTATTACGTCATTGCTTCTTCCAAAAATAAAAACATAAACAAAAGAAGTAAGAAGCAAACTTCAAAAAATGGAGAACATTAGGTATAGAAAGAAGAAAAAAAATTAAAATGGAATTATTACAAGAGCAAACAGACAAAATTGAAAACAAATATTAGGAGGCAATAAATTAATTTAAATAAATCGTAGAATATATCAGATATAACTGTTGGCGACGCGAGATAACATCTTTTAAATCATTAATTGCTTCTTAAGATAAATGCCAAATTATATTAATTTTATAAGATGAAAGATAAAAGATATTCGAATTAACTTAGGGTCATGCATTAGCAATTGGCTATGTAATATGATTGAAAGATTAATGTTGTTTTAATTATTTGCATAATGTTTAGTTAATTTAAAGACATTTGTTTTCGATAAGTTATAACACTTTATACCATATAAAACGATATAAATATAAAACTACTCCTAAAGTAACACGCATCAAATTAACCAATAAGAGTATCTATTCTCGTCTTCGTTGAAGTATCGTTGTACGTGCCTTATTAACAAATAATGAATTACGGTGAAGAATATAATGATTTTTACTTTCACGAGCGCCGTGTCGTTTGTTAAACTACCAGCTTATTACACGTCACGTCGTTCCAACGAATAACGAAGGTGGGTAAATTGATTGAGAGTTCTTCATTCATGATGACACCTTACCCTATCTGCCCACAGACAAATAAGAAAAAAATATATCATCTATACAAACACAAGCTCCTGCTGACTAAGGCAGGATTATTATTATATTATTATATATTCTTTGCCGTGTTCAAGGAGTTGGTTAACATTGTGTCCAATTGATAATATGATCTCACACGTTCAAACCATAGATTATCGAAACATTAATTGTATTGAAATAAAATTAAGTTTTACGTATTTTATCATGTATATTAATTTATTTTATCGTGTATATTAAACAGATTTGTAAGAACACAAATCCTCGCTAAAGAATACCGATTCATTCCAAAGATGTTTCCAAGGCTATTGAAATTAAAAACATCCTAATTTCAAAAGAGCTAGGGATCCTATCTCTAAATTTAAAAATCAAATGCTCTCCGCTGTCTCGCTAGATCGACCGCTTCCAATGAAATTTGTGCATGTTTGAATGGGGCCCTGGATGGTTCAGATTCACAATTGGACGTGGTAGGTGCCGGCGCTGTTGTCGTGACCCAGAAATAACCAGTGCGAAGCTGGGTACGATCGTTAGTAATTAATAAAATTAAATCTCCACGCAAGCATACAACTCCAAGACTTCAAATAGACTTAATTCCGCGTAAACCGGATCGTAAATACATCGTCATCATCATTACAGCCATTCACAAGTCTACTGCTGAACGTAATCCTCCCACATGGAGTGCCATAACATCGGTACTGAGCCACCTGCATCCGTCTACTTCCATGTCTTACCAGGTCGTCACTCCATCTAGTTGGGAGACTAGCTTCACTTCGTATACCGGTACGAGGCTGTCACTCGAGAACCTTGCTATCTTAATCGGTTGTCAGTTCTTCGAGCTATATGGCCGGCTTATTGATATTTCAGCTTACTAATCCGTTCTTATATTAATCTGTAGAGCTAGGTTGGTTACGCTGTAACCATTGGTTACTCTGTAAGCAACCTAGCCCAACGGACGTTCTACTATAAATATCTTCATTTTTAAGTTTACCACGCAGAGAAACCCCAAGCATTGCCCACTCTATAGTTCGCTGAGCGACCTTGAGCTTCCTCATGCGGCCAGCAGTGAAGAGCTATCTACGTATCAGATCCATAAGTCATCACTGGCAGCACGCAATTGTTGTACAATCTCGTTTTTAAGTTTTCAGGTATACCTGACGAGAAATACTCGTCAATAACTTCGAGCTTAATATTGGAAGCAACAACCTGAATAGGTGTGACATATACGTTACGCATGATCTTTGTTTTGTCCATGTTCATCTTAAGACCTCTCCGTTGGGAGGTACTATTCGGGTTATTAAGCATAGTGCTTAGGTCCTCCAGCAATTCTGCCAAAAGAACTATTGTTACGGCCCTCAGTTACCCCGACAAAAGTCGACTGGACTAGGGTCCATAGTAATCCAACTCGACGAGCAACTGAGGGGGAGGGCCCAATGGCCTATTGATAATTAATTTATAATGGCTGTATAAGCAAACACAAACTTACTGAATTCCAGGTGTAGGGTCGACCACTAGGCGTCGTCAGGGGCAAGTAAATAATATGTGTGAGTGGTGTAGGAATGTGTTTAATGTAACCTGACGTCACCGATGTAATCTTTAAGCAGAACCGCATGCGTTGCCATGCTCCACAAGGCGCAATCACTTTATAGGGCGCCTTCCGTTATCGAAGCTCAAAGTCTAACGTCACTTAGCACAAACTATAATTGAGCGCGATCGCCACTCGGATCACAAAGTTTAGCGTTCCACGCGACAAAGCAAAATTCCTTCGTACGATATTAACTACACAAGCCACTCGTCGACGCAAATTAATAGCAATAGAAGTTACAATAGTCACTCAAAAAAAAGCCTCGTTGTCACGTATATTAATTAAATAAAACAACACAATGGAGGCCGTCGTGATGTGACGTAGCAATTCTTATATAACAGCTGACGTCTAACCGACACGGCCGCAGCACACGAAGATTCTTCTAGACTAATTGCACCGCCGTAGGCACAAGGTGAACGCCCCCCCTGCGCAAACCGGCCCCTTGTCCGGGACTAGCGTCCCGTAAGCTGCAGCTTGTAAAGACTTGGCGTAAACAAATCCCCGTCCCGGATATAAGGACTTATGTCCGCGAGTAAATTGGCAAACGGGATAGGGTCGCGACGGCACGTTGCAAGTCCGAATCTTCAACCAAAACCTTAGCCACCCTAGGCACCCCATCCGTACCATACGATAACTTAACAATGCGCCCACGGCACCAATACAAAGGCAAAGCATTAGGTTCTTTAACTAACTTTCCAACCCGAGGAGGATCCGTCTTGTCAGACCAATTAACGCGCTGTTGCAAAAGATGTAGGTATTCCAGAGACCATCGGTACCAAAAACTCTGAGTCATTTGTCCCTGAAGGGGTACTCGGGCAAGGCGTTAAGCGGCTGACCAATCAGGAAGTGGCCCGGGGTTAGAACCTCCAAATCATTCGGATCGGATAAGAGGGGACAGAGGGGCCGAGAGTTGAGTACCGCCTCAATTTGACAGAATACGGTTGCAATCTCCTCAAATGTCAAAATAGTTTCACCAATAACGCGTCACGGAGATGCGTTTTTGCAACCTTAACCACCGCCTCAAAAATGCCGCCCCAGTGTGGGCAAGCCGTAGGTCGAATTCCCACTGGATGCCCTTCTTGGACATAGCAGTATCTAAATAAGTCCTGTTGCTGGACACAAATTCGATGACCTCTTTCAAATATCTATCCGTGCCCTTATAATTCGTTTCGCAATCTGACCGGATCAGGTCCGGCAAACCGCAACGCGATACGAAGCGGCCCAGCGTGGCCACAAAGGCTTCAGTGCTGAGGGCACTTACAAGTTCTAAGTGAACGGCCTTAGTGGCGAGGCACACGAAAACGCACAGATAGGCCTTATGTGAACGCGCGTTACGGAGGTTGGAGGACTTGACGAGGAAGGGGCCAGCAAAGTCGGTTCCGACTCCAGCGAATGGTCGGATGGCCCTGACGCGGTCGGGTGGTAAGTCACCCATCATCGGCTGCGATATGGTGGCCTTCTATTTATAACAAGGTATGCACTTAAAAATGACGCTCCGAATGGAGCGTCGGCCAGCCAAACTCCCTCTGCAAAATAGCCGAAAGAGCGTTACACCCAGCGTGGGCATTCTGAACATGGTGGTGAGTTACCAGCAACCGAACAAAGGCGCCGTCCTTAGGGAGCAGTAATGGGTGTCGAGCCCCGTATGGCAGTTGAGAATTTTTCAAACGTCCGCCACCGCGCAGCATCCCAGCGTCGTCCAGGAAGAGGTTCAGGCGGAACAGAGCGCCCTTGATAACGGAGCCCTGCTTCAAGGTGTCAATCATGGGCTCGAAATGCTCCGCTTGGACCATACGGGTCCAATGCTTCAAGGCTTCGCGCTGCTCGCTAGGGGACAAAACGGAATCAGAGATTCGGTTGGACGGGTCTCTCGAATTGCGGACTAATCGACGCAACCAAGCAGTCACTCCTAAGAACTTATCGAGAGAGCTATACCATTCTAGCAGGGAGAAATCCCAAGCTTATCCTTGCCCACTCCTACTCGTGCTCATAGGCCAGGCAATTCAATCGGTTCGGAGTATTTATTCTGGGGCCAGAACGACTGAGACTCAGTCAACCAACTGGGCGCGTGGCGCACCACAGCGTGTGGTCCACCAAAGATGGGGCTTCACAGCCGCGAGAAGCGCAGTCTGCGGGATTCACCTCCCCCTGGGACATGTGTGTTAGGGACGTGCCAGAATTCTGGATTTGAGACACGCGGTTCGCCATAAAGACTATCTCACTGTCCGACCAAGCGTAGACGTCCGTAATGTCGATTACAGACTTCAAGGAAGAGTGAACGTGGTTGAGGAGTCGCGTGAGAAGAGCGGTTCCAGACAGTTCCAATATAGGGATAGTTAAGCGGGACCTAATGGGAGCAACCTTGCTTTTAGCAAGGACGAGATGGACGGAAGTATGGCCAGAAGAGCTCACAGTCCGCAAATATACGATAGTAGCATAACCTTTCTCAGGATTGAGAAAGGCACTTAAAGAAGAATAAAAGTCGCCATGAATATGAACCTCCTAAGAAAGGCTAAGATAAATACGTATTACATTTGCGGAATAATTACTCAAAGTAACTTTAAATAAATTTTTATCAGCAGCATCAGAGGCAGCTAGAGTAGTTATTTACTCTAGCTGACTCTGATGCTGCTCATAAAAATTTTATTAAAGTTACTTTGAATAATTATTCCGCCAATGTAATATGTATTTATCTTAGCCTTTCTTGGTATGGAAATAATTTCTCTAGGAGTAGACTATTTGTAGCATTTGTTTCAGACGATTAGCCAGTGAGCGTCTCACGCGAATAACTTTTTAAATAAACTTTATCCCCCGCGGTGATATAGTTAGGGTTATAAGATTTATATTGTATAATTTTAAAGAATGTTTTATAACTCAAAATCGGTATGTCTGTTATAAGACGTATAATGGTGTAGTGGTGGATTAAGAATATCCACTATCCCACATCGTCCCGTAGGTTTCGTAAGAGAGGAAAGAGGGAAAGAAACAGGAGAGCACCTCGGCGTTTTAGTTATAAGACTTAGTTGTAGTTGCCTGTAGTTGCCAAATGCCAACCCACTTGCCAAGCGTAGCAAATATCTTCCTTATAGCGAAATATATGGAGGTCTATGCTTAGCACTGACTTTGATAGACCGTAATGAAATAAAGTCTATTATATTGTTACATAAATACATAATACATAAACACTCACACCAGCCTGTCACCCAGAGGGGTAGGCAGAGACTACAGACTTCCATTTAGCACGATCCTGACATACCTCTCTCGCCTCTTCCATATCCATATACCTACGCATACATTCTCGTCGGTTAAGGGTACTCTTAATTTGGCCCACTTTAAGTACATCACCAATTTGATCGACAAACTTCCGCCTAAGACGTCCCTTTCCGACTCTTCCATTCACTTCTGTAACATATATTTGCTTTGGCAGTCTTTCCGCATTCATTCTTTCTACATGACCAAACCACCGAAGCATTCCTTTCTTAATCCTGGTCACTGCATCATCTTGCAAACCACACTCTTCTTTTATCACACAGTTTCTCACCCTGTCACTCAGATTCAGCCCTAACATACTCCTTAGCGACCGCATTTCTACTGCATTTATTCTACTCTCGTGCTTCTTCTGCCACACCCAACTTTCACTACCATATGTTAAAGTAGGGACTAATACAGCATTGTGAATTGCCATATGTGCCTTTTTTTGACACATTCTGAGCCCCATTTACTTTATTTCCTGCATTCACTCGTGGTTCAATATCCTTATCATATCTCCCATCCATACTTAATACACATCCCAAGTATACGAACTCATCCACTTGCTCAAATAACTCTCCTTCTATTCTTATTTCACATACCGTTTTGCTTTCATCTCTTTCAAAAACCATCACTTTCGTCTTACTTGCGTTCACTTTTATTCCCCTTTCTTTTAATGACATGTTCGTTAATGTAACCATCATTTGCAACTCGGCCGCCGACGACGCAAGTATGACTTGATCATCGGCGTACAAAAGGCATTCGATGGTTAACTCACCCATTCTTAACCCGCATTCTTCAACTTTCAAATTTTCCAAACAACTGTCCATAAATGGGTTGAACAGCCACGAGGAAGCTACACAGCCCTGTTTGACACCTTTATGGATGCCAAACCAGTCCGAGTAGACCCCGTTGATTCTAACACAAGCACTCGAGTCCCTATACAGAGACTTTAATGCCTGTATCAAACCAGCGCTCAACCTAAATGCGTTCAGCGTTTGCCATAACACATCCCTGTCCACTCTGTCATAAGCCTTTTCCAAGTCCATGAACGCACAAAAAACTTTTTGGTTTTTCGCCAAAAACTTCTCCGCGATCATGCGCATGGAAAATACTTGATCTGTACACCCCATTCCCTTTCTAAATCCCGCTTGCACATCTCAAATTTTTTCATCAGTTTCTTTCATAACTCTTTCAATTAGTACCTTAGCTTACAGTTTTCCCACAATGCTAAGAAGGCTGATACCACGGTAGTTTTTACAGTCCTGCTGTGACCCCTTTCCCTTATATATTGGGACTATCCCGGCTTTGCACCAGTCTCCCGATACCCGCTTTAGTTCCCAAAATAAATTAAACAAGGTGTACAACAGGCCTGCCACCACGTCCTCTTCAGCCCTTAGCATTTCGAGTGAAACTCTATCATAGCTGGCTGCCTTACCTACTTTCATGCTTTTCATTGCTTTCATTACTTCATCTATACTTATCTTTAAGGGTACTTATATTGTTACATAAATACATAATACACAAACAGGCGGTGCCGTTAGCTGCAATACCCTCTAGAGATCGATCAACTTCCCTTTCTACAGTTCGCTTAGGGCAGCTGGGTCGAAGATGGCCCCTTTCCCCACAACCATAGCACCTAGGGCTGTATCCATTCTTCCAGTCGCGAACTGTAGCTGCTGCAACTCCCTGACACGATGGGAACGATGATCTTGCCGCACGGCTTCCACCTCCAGTGTATGGGCCAAGGCGTCCTTAAGCGTCACGTGGTGCCCAAGCCTCACAGCAGCTCTGACTTCAAGGTCGCGGATGCCGTTGATGAATGTCTGCACCAGGTTCCCTTCAATGAGAGCAGGTACAGACTGGTATGCTTTTCGAACCATCTTCTCCATCTCGAGGGTTCACTGCTGCAGGTGTTGTGTTTACGCGATTTTTAAGCTGCGCGCGAGAGACGTGTTCCAGGTGAGCGTCGCCATATCTCGCCTCCAATGCCTCAAGGAGCTGCTCCTAGGTCACTTTCTTACCGAGAGCTTCCAACACAGTTAAGGCTTGGTCGCGCAGGCCTAGGCTGAGTGCAGTCATGGCCTGACTTTTATTCCAGCCATTCGCCTTCATAACAACCTCGAACTGGATTTTGTAGGCCGACCAGGAAGAAGTCCCGGCGAACGTCAACCCACGTAGCGAAGGTGTTGTAGCTACTACGAGAGCTATAATTCCATCCCCCAGCTTGAGGTCGTCCAGAGTTTTCTTCACGTCAGCCATCACGTTGTCAACCCGATTGTTCACTTGTTCAATTCGGGTTTCAGCTTTCTCGATTCGGGTTTCACCTTTCGCGATTTGGGTTTCAGCTTCCGACATGCGATTGTCATGCTGAGCAACCCTATCCTTCACCTCCTTTATCTCCTTCCCGAAGGTAGCGTGAAGGTCCTTCATGAGGAGCATCTGGTCTTCCAACCGGCGAGCCTGTTCCTCCTGCTGGCGAGCCTGTTCCTCCTGCCGGCGAGCCTGTTCCTCCTGCTGGCGAGCCTGTTCCTCCTGCTGCTCTTTCAACCACCGGCCTGTTCCTCATGTCGGCGGGCCTGCTCCTACTGTCGGCGAGCCTGCTCCTGCAGCATCACCATCAGAGCACCTAAGTCAGGTGCTGCAGATGTAGGAGCTACTGATGGGCCTGCAGCCGGTGGCTGGCCCTCCGATGTCTGCGGCGTTGCACCAACAAATCGTCTCTGGTCCGTCTCCTGCTGGCGTTGACTTCGGGTACGTACAGCCTCCTCCTCCTAAAATTGGCAGATTTTATCCCACTTCTGACACCAATTGTTACAAGCTTAAGGTTCGTGACAATAAAAACTGCGGATTGAATTACGAAAATTAACACTTTAATTCACTTAACTTAAAAGACACTAATAATTAATCACACTGATTCACTTTATTTCGCTCCGAAGCTTCGCTTGTCTCGCCAAATTCAATATCTAGTATTGAATTTGGCGAGACAAGCGAAGCTTCGGAGATGAGTCCGATATCATGTCACAGGTAAAAATCATCGATATTTTAAAATAAAATGCGACATTGCAAGACTTCGCGATCGGCGATAGGTACTGGCTGAAGTCACAGAACTTACAAGTTTCGATAAAATGACCGGCGCGGGGTTGCACAGCACACTGCACGGAACGGCAATAAACAGTGCTTTTACTTGCGTTGTTTACGTTTGCGCGCGAAATGCACGGCAAATTACGAATGCTATTTAATCTAGCATTTAGTATCGCGTGAATCATTGTTTTGGTTAGACGAAGACGACCAACCACGCGTACAAAATACGTTGTGTAATGTGTTCTCGCTATATTTTTCTATCTTATAGGCAAGAAAGGTTTAGTGCTATGTTCCCAGTTTGTATCTAAATATTCAAAAATGGCTTCAACTGTAAGAAAAACATCCAACGTATGGGCACATTTTGACATTGAATCTGTTGGTGAAAAAACAGCAGTATGTAAATTGTGCAGGGTAAAATTATCCTATAAAACTTCCTCAACAAATTTCCAAAAAAAAAAACATATGTTAAGAAAATATCCTACGGTTGAAATTCAAGATGTACGGAGGAATATGATGCACCAACACATTTCAGAACAACCTTTGGGACAGGAAGCTGGCCCTTCTAATCTAACAGGATCCCAAAACCTTTCGTCTGTTGTTGCTTCTTCTGCGTGTGACAGCCGAGGGTCATCCATTGCCACAACCACGCGTTATTCAGCAGGCTTTAGTTCGTCAACCTACAATTGCTCAAAACACTCAGAGAAAAAAAAATTAAACCATCTGAACAGGAAAGGTTAAATAAACTGCTAATGAAATTGTTCATATTAGATTTTCAACCTTTCAGCATTGTGGAAGACAAGGGCTTTGTCGAATTTGTTAATGGTTTAAATCCCATTTACCAACTACCTAGTCGTAAGTACCTTTCAAACACTTTACTGCCATCAATGTACGAGCAAGTTTTGAATGAAACTAAAATAAAAATTACTGAAGAAGTAACAAGTGTATGCCTTACTATCGACTGCTAACAGCTCATTATATCGATCAAAACTACATTTTGAAGTCGCTTCTCCTGCAGTGTGAAGTACTCCATGGACATCATACCGCCATAAACTTAGCAGGTCAATTAAGGACATGTGCATCGACTTGGAACATTACAGGCAAAATAACCATTGTTATGTCTGACAACGCGACTAATATAGTTTCCGCTATCACTACTGAGCTGAATTGGCGCCATTTTGGATGTTATTTACATTGTTTAAATTTAATTGTCAAGAGTGGATTAAACGTTGAAAATTTGCAACAGACGATCACCAAAGTGAAGACCATACAATGGTCTTTTACAAATGTAGCACTTTGGTCACAGAAAAGTTTGTAAAATATCAAGTACAACAATTAGAGGCGAAAACAGCAAAAAAAACTTACTCAATCTGTGGAAACTCGATGGAACTCTGAATTTCATATGTTGCAGCGGTTTGCTGAAATTAGAGAGGCTGTAACAGCAACACTTCCACTCTGCAACTTCAAAGGTACATATCTTGAAGAAAATGATAATTATTCAAGATTTGCAGTGCGTGCTTAAACCCTTCGATGAAATGTCTACGCGCATGAGTGGAGAAAAATATTTCACGAGTGGAGAAGTGATTCAAATTACGCAGGGCTTTTTGGGAACACTAGATACATTGGAATTAAGAGATGGCCTGCATGATGTTATCAAAGTGGTTTTGAAAAGGCTAAAAAAGGAAACTTCTGAAAGATTGTTCACTGGTGATGCAAAGTAGATCACCTACAACAAGGTCGTGCGAAAACTGTAGCTAAAACCGGATTAACACGCAATAAGGTGTGTATGGTGGAATTGTTAACATCAAGCGAGGACTGTCAAAACTACTTGTCGTATTTTTTTGATAAAAAATCCCAAGATTTCTACAGCAACGGCATTATGTCACTAAATATAAGATGACAATAAGTTATCGAACAAAATGGCCCATATATATTAATATGATTGAATTAAAATAATAATATTTTTTATTTTATTTTCAAACACATGTTAACATGGAGGAACAAATATGATTACAATTAAAGAAAGTAACAATAAGACTTATAAAAATAACATGCAATAATAAAAATTAAAACTATGTGTAGCTTAATAACGAGAATCTACAAAAGAAAAATTGAAAACTCAAGTTTATAATATCATTAAGACCACCTGCCTGAACTAGGTACTCAACCTAGTTCAGGCAGGCTCATCATCATTTCCACTATGGGTTTTATAATAAAGATACAAGATAATTTAAATAATTAAACTATAAAACTTTATTATATAATAAATAAAATAACTAAATAACGATTATTTGTTACCTATAATTAATACAAAACTATTATAGAATTTCTAACAACTTTTCTGCGTCTTCGTAATTTAATTTATTCAGAAATTCACTTACAATTATATTACATTTCTTATGACTTACACTGTATATATTTAGTGACTTGTTAAACTTGTTATATAGAAATGGTCCTAAAATATGTAAAATCTGTTCACAAATGCGTGTTTGGTTTGTTGTTGAATGTAATTAAACTAAAATAGTCTTCAATTTGTAAATAAAATACGAAGAAACTTTTCTCCGACCTTTTATTATTCGGTCAGTATATCACATTAGTTGTCTTAAAAAAACTAATATGTTTAAATATTTTATTATATATTAAATATTATATTATAAATAATACTATTACTTATCAAAATGGTATGGTTTCTAACTTTTAGACAAAATAAATCGAATATAAACACGTAATTTGTTATTTATAATGTTTCCACATCCATCTATAAGATTTAACCCTATGGAAATAGCAGAAATAATCCAATTTTGTTGTACCTACATCTGTTACCAGCCAAATATTTTTTTCAAGCAAGTTGAGGACTGTTTGAGCTGAATTTCTGAAATTAAGACATTTTGTGAATTGTAGTCTGACTGGGGAACTCTTTTCTCCAATTGCTAACTACTGGAGGTGGTGTATCTTGCTAATTAACAAACGAGGCTCTAATGGTCTACAGATGACTGTTTATCCATACAATAATTCTGAATCCAAATTCTCATGGACAAATCTTATAAGAAACATCTCATTGACGGCAGCTTTGTTCTGAAATACTACTTTAATATACAATATGTTATGTATATTAAAGTACGCACTCCCTCAGACACCCCAATTAGTATATTATGTTATAATCTTAATACATACACTGATTTTTTATTATTTTTATATTTTTTATTTACAGCATCAGAGGCAGCTAGAGTAGTTATTTACTCTAGCTGCCTCTATGCTCCTGATAAAAATTTAATTAAAGTTACTTTGAATAATTATTCCGCCAATGTAATATGTATTTATCTTAGCCTTTCTTGGTATGGAAATAATTTCTCTAGGAGTAGACTATTTGTAGCATTTGTTTCAGACGATTAGCCAGTGAGCGTCTCACGCGAATAACTTTTTAAATAAACTTTATCCCCCGCGGTGATATCGTTAGGGTTATAAGATTTATATTGTATAATTTTAAAGAATGTTTTATAACTCAAAGTCGGTATGTCTGTTATAAGACGTGTAGTCACATAAGGTGTAGTGGTGGATTAAGAATATCCACTATCCCACATCGTCCCGTAGGTTTCGTAAGAGAGGAAAGAGGGAAAGAAACAGGAGAGCACCTCGGCGTTTTAGTTATAAGACTTAGTTGTAGTTGCCTGTAGTTGCCAAATGCCAACCCAATTGCCAAGCGTGGCAAATATCTTCCGTATAGGGAAATATATGGAGGTCTATGCTTAGCACTGGAATTTAATAGACCGTTATGAAATAAAGTCTATTATATTGTTACATAAATATAATAGCATACATAAATAAATTCGATAGGATGTTTTCGTATATTTACGCAAATATCATACGAGTAAAAATAACTTTACGGATTTTATTTTAATTTTTGTTTGTTTAACTGAAAATGTATACCTAATATTTAACTCTGACTGTATTTCTAGCACGGATTCGAATTAATTATCGAAGAAATTTGCACTGATAACAATTAATTTAATAGAAATCATCGAAATATTTTCAAAATATTGTAGTAAGACAGAGTCAAGCGCCATCTATTGCGCAATGTGAAAACTCTTAAAGGTAAATTGCTGCACGTGTATTTTAAAATAACATTTGTTTTATATAGATGTCGTTAATGGGCATTAAAACCTATAATGTATAACGAAATAATGTTTACGTTCATTTTGTACATTCTGCGTAGCGCTCCTGTTGCTTAGAATTCATTACCAAAAAATACACCAACCTCCTAACGTTGTCTTTGTAAGCTGTGGCTTATAATTTTTTAATAAGCCTCAACCTGTGCATGACTTTATTAAATAAAAAATATTACTACGATTCCAAATATTAAGTATTTTATATGTGGTAGAGCTATGTTGCAGCTATATTTTGGTTGCAGCATAAATGAGTCGGCTCGACCGGGAAAGGACCACGCTCTCATAAAACAACGGCGATAAATAGTAGCTTAATGTTACTTTATTTTGTATGGTGAGAACCGGACCGAACCTTTTTACTGGCAATAAGGCATTCCATTTTAGTCGTTAGTGACAACGACGCATCATCATTTGATTCTTAATTGAGGATAGATGTAGATGTCTATGGATCAGAGCAATCACTTACCCTATGAAACTTTTGCAAATTATAATTTACTTATTTGATGATATTTTTGTAATTTATTTTAAAATGCGCGTATGGGCAAATTCATCATTGATAAAATGGATTAAAGGATCGATCGACTCGCAAATTCTATTTTAGATTTGTATTTTACAAATAAAGTGTTTTATCTGTATCTGTGCAATTCAAAACATTCAGGCGTTCGTCTTAATTGTTGTTTAAAATATGTAAATTCAATCCATAAAAACCTGGAACCAAATTCTTACAAAGTTTTTATTTATTTTCAATACCCTTGATCACGATGACTTACTGTAATCCTTGCAGGAGTGCGGCATAATAATGCTAATGAAAACATGGTTTAGGGAAATATTATATTTAGTAATTTCTACACATTTAAATAATATTATTTTTACCAGATTTTATCGCGTTTATTAACTTTTTTATATACCCGACGTTTCGAGCACTTTATAGCACCCATGGTCACGAGGAATTTAGTGTTCCGACGGGCTTGCTCTATGGTCTTGTCGTATATGTAATGCATGTAAATAGCATTTCTAATGTTATAAAAAAGTAGACCGTATATCAAGGTACATTCATGATATATGTATTTTATACATATAGCGATAGGAATCAAAACATAATCCAGGACTTAATGCAAAACGCCAATGTAGTTCGTTGGGCCCAAGACAGTGCGATAATAATATAGATTTAAAGACATTAAAAATAAAGTAAAAATTAATAAAATAATAGGACACACTTGTGAATGCTTGCATTAAAATAATTTAAATTGTAGATGTCTATAACACCAAAGTGTGTCTTCATATAAATACTTAAGGAGTAAATGTAGATACTACTGGATACTGGATAGAATATTCTTTTAAAATAATTTAAATTGTAGATGTCTAACACACCAAAGTGTGTCCTCCTATAAATACTTAAGGAGTAAATGTATATACTATTAGATACTGGATAGAATATTCTTTTAAAATAATTTAAATTGTAAATGTATATCACACCGAACTGTGTCTTCCTATAAATACTTGGAGTAAATGTAGATACTACTAGATACTGGATAGAATATTCTTTTAAAATAATTTAGATGATAGATGTCTAACACAACAAAGTGTGTCTTCCTATAAATACGTAAGGAGTAAATGTAGATACTACTAGATACTGGATAGAATATTCTTTTAAAATAATTTAAATTGTAGATGTCTAACACATCAAAGTGTGTCTTCCTATAAATACTTAAGGAGTAAATGTAGATACTACTAGATACTGGATAGAATATTCTTTTAAAATAATTTAAATTGTAGATGTCTAACACACCAAAGTGTGTCTTCCTATAAATACTTAAGGAGTAAATGTATATACTATTAGATACTGGATAGAATATTCTTTTAAAATAATTTAAATTGTAAATATATATCACACCAAACTGTGTCTTCCTATAAATACTTAAGGAGTAAATGTAGATGCTACTAGATACTGGATAGAATATTCTTTTAAAATAATTTAAATTGTAGATGTCTAACACACCAAAGTGTGTCTTCCTATAAATACGTAAGGAGTAAATGTAGATTCACCAGATACTGGATAAAATATTCTTTTAAAATAATTTAAATTGTAGATGTCTAACATACCAAAGTGTGTCTTCCTATAAATAATTAAGGAGTAAATGTAGATACTATTCACCAGATAATGGATAGAATATTCTTTTAAAATAATATAAATTGTAGATGTCTAACACACCAAAGTGTGTCTTTCTATAAATACTTAAAGAGTAAATGTAGCTACTATTAGATACTGGATAGTATATTCTTTTAAAATAATTTAAATTGTAGATGTCTAACACAGCAAAGTGTGTCTTCCTATAAATACTTAAGGAGTAAATGTAGATACTACTAGATACTGGATAGAATATTCTTTTAAAATAATTTAAATTGTAGATGTCTAACACACCAAAGTGTGTCTTCCTATAAATACTTAAGGAGTAAATGTAGATGCTACTAGATACTGGATAGAATATTCTTTTAAAATAATTTAAATTGTAGATGTTCTAACACACCAAAGTTTGTTTTCCTATAAATACTTAAGGAGTTAATGTAGATGCTAGTAGATACTGGATAGAATATTCTTTTAAATTTAGTATGCAACAAATTATGATCAATTTACCGTTACAAAATTTATAGTTTATAATTCTCCGAGGAACTATGTACGTACATACACTTTATTACCCGTTGGTTGATGCAGTATCTAATATCTTACGGATTGAGCGCGTATTATTAGATTAAGGGGATAGAGTAAGTCAGCTCAGATTCTAATTTCGTCCCCACTTGCCCGCGCGTCGTATGCTATGTACCGACATGTTTGTAATCACTAATACTGTAAGTAGAAAGGTCGTTAGACACTTATTTCATTAGGTTTATCATATTTATGCCTGTTTCTTAATGCCAAGCCAGTCGCTTCTTATTTTTATTACGGTTATTTCCCATTTTAATTTTACGTCGTCCTGTTGCGTAATATATATTTTGATCGTTAGCGACACAACCTCCCCGATCAAAGGCCGAAGCGAAGTGACCGTGCGGTAGGAATCACGCTTCAAAAGGGCGATAGTTTAGGTAATTTCTTTTTACAGTGAAAATAATGGTAAATTAATGCTGCAATATTTTCGGTATAACGAAGGATCTTGCTAAACCATTTGTGATTATATTTCCCCTTAAGGACTTTCTGATCATAATTTTATTAAATAAGAATTAGTCAATACTAGTTGACTAGATCTTATTTTAGTAAATAAGAACTAGTCAACTGTAACAATAAATATGAAACTTACGTAGGTAGAAGCTTTTCAATAAATAATCTTAATTATTTTAATTATTTGTTTAAGAAAAATTGCACTGCGATTATATCGGAAATTATAATGACTGATGGCGCAAAGGGAATAATGAGAATTTTAGAAGGTGATTTGCACCATTATTACGTCATTGCTTTTTACAAAAATAAAACATAAACAAAACAAGTAAAAAGCAACCTTCAAAAAGTGGAGAACATTAGGTATAGAAAGAAAAAAAAATTAAAATGGGATTATTACAAGAGCAAACAGACAAAATTGAAAACAAATATTAGGAGGCAAAAAATTAATTAATAAAAAATCGTGGAATATATCAGATAGAACTATCGGCGACGCAAGATAACATCTTTTAAATCATTAAATGCTTCTTATGATAAATGTCAAATTATATTAATTTTATAAGATGATAATTTCTGAAAGACAACAGCGATTGGCTATGTAATACGATTAAAAGATTAATGTTGTTTTAATTATGTACATAATGTTTAGTTAAATTTGTTTATGATAAGATATAAACACTTTATACCATATAAAATGATATAAATATAAAACTACTGCTAAAGTTACACGCAGCAAATTAACGAATAAGGGTATCTATTCTCATCTTCGTTGAAGTACCGATGTACGTGCCTTATTAACAAATAATGAATTACGGTGAAGAATATAATGATTTTTACTTTCACGAGCGCCGTATCGTTTGTTAAACTACCAGCTTATTCGACGTCACGTCGTTCCAACGAATAACGAAGGTGGGTAAACTGATTGAGAGTTCATTCGTTGCCGTATTAAAGGAAATTGGTTAACATTGTGTCCAATTGATAATATGATTTCACACGTTCAAACCGTAGATTATCGAAACATTAATTGTATTGAAATGAAATCAAGCTATACGTATTTTATCACGTATATTAATTTATTTTATCATGCTTATTGAACAGATTTGTAAGACCAAGAATGGTTCGCGAGGATACTTAAATTAAAAACAGCCTAATTTCAAAAAAAACTTGGGATCCTATCTCTAAATATAAAAATCAATTGCTCTCCGCTAGACTCGCTTATAGACGAAACTGGATCGACCACTTCTGATCAAATTCGTGTATATTTGAATGCGGCCCTGGATGATTCAGATTCACAATTGGATGCGGTCGGTAGTGCTGTCATCGAGTTCCAGAAATGACCAGTGCGAAGCCGGGTAGGATCGTTAGTAATTAATAAAATTAAATCCCAACCCAAGCATACAACTGCAAGATTTCAAAATAGACTTCATTCCGCGTAAATCGGATCATAAATTCATTAACATCATCATAATCCGCTGAACATAATTCTCCCCCATGAATGCTACAACATCAGTCCTGAGTCACCTGCATGCGTCGACTTCCTGCATGTCTTACAAAGTCGTCACTCCATCTAGTTGGGAGATGACCTACACTTCGTATCCGGTATACGAGGTTGTCACTCGAGAACCTTGCTTCTTAATCGGTTGTCGGTTTTTCGAGCTATATTGCCGGCCCATTTATACTTCAGCTTACAAATCCGTTGTTATAGGAATCTGTAGAACTAGGTTGGTTACTTTGTAACCATTGACTACTCTGTAACAAACCTAGCCCAACGGACGTTCTACTGTAGATATCCTCATTTTTAAGTTTACCACGCATAGAAACCCCAAGCATTGCCGACTCTATAGTTCGCTGAGCGACTTTGAGCTTCCTCATGCGGCGAGCAGTGAAGAGCTACGTATTAGATCCATAAGTCATCACTGGTAGCACGCACTGGTTGTACAATCTCGTTTTCAAGTTTTGAGGTATACCTGACGAGAACGCTGCTCAACCGAGTTGAATTCGTCAATTGAACTGTGGGTCGAAGTTGGACATATCTAGTCGGACTATTTGCCCTAAGTAAACATACTCGTCAACAACTTCGAGCTTAATGCTGGAAGCAACAACCTACATAGGTGTGATATAGACGTTACGCATGATCTTTTTCTTGTTTTGTCCATGTTCATCTTAAGACCTATCCGCTGGGAGGCACTATTTAGGTCGTTGAGCATAGTGCTTAGGTCCTTCAGCAATTCTGCCAAAAGGAGTATATATTCGGCAAATCGAAGGTGAGTAACGTATTTGCCATTGATGTTAATATCCTATTCTTACCGGTCCCGTAGCTTGAAAACGTTGTTGAAAACTCTTCACCGCTGCATTAGAAGTGCAGCGGTGAAGAGTTTCGGTATAACGCCAACCCGTCTTACACCTCTCTGCAATGGCATATGTTTTATACTCTGGTTCTGCATTCGAATAACCATTGTAGTCCTACAGACCAAAATTTAATAATTTTAAACTGAAGGTACCCGTAGTTACCTATGACATGACGCCAAGCACCTCAGTTGCCCCCAAAGGTTTAAAGTACTCGAAATCTCGGGAATTTAAAATAGGGTAAAATAATACTATATACTATATTAGTTGCATTTAAAAATGTATAGTGTTCGCGTAAACACAAGAAATGATTATTAATTTTATTGATTTTTTAATTCTATGCTGACGAATTTAATGATGATAAACCGAATAATAATAAGAGATGATGATGAACTTAATAATAATAACGTCTTATTATTCTTATTGAAATAATATGTATGTAATGGTGTAACTCGGACAAAGTTAACAAAAGTCAAAGTTATATTTATTATTATTCGAACTTTACTCGATCTAGTTACACACGAAAAATAAAACCTAGCTTAACCTTTTAAAAAATCGAATATACCTAAACTAACTAACTGCATTTGCATTTTTATTCAATGCATTTGGTAAAACTAGGTATATCACACTTCAGTCTTTAGCCGTATATATTAAAAATATTGGACATACAGCAAAAGGATTAAAACTTATAAATTTCTTGAGTTCCTAACACGTGGTTAGAATCAGATTAAACTGGTCGTGTGATAAATGGCTAATACACGAAGTAATCCACACCGCCTGATTTCAGCGTCTTGTTCTACGTTTTGTTGATGGTCATAACGTAATAGTTGACTGGAAACTTTACCTTTTTCAAATCAGCGATCGGGTGCAATTAACATCAACCCAGAAAACAAAAAAATATTACAAATTAAAATTACTTTAAAAACTGACTGACAGACAACAACAAATGCCTTTG
This sequence comes from Parnassius apollo, assembly GCA_907164705.1. Lineage (NCBI taxonomy): Eukaryota > Metazoa > Arthropoda > Insecta > Lepidoptera > Papilionidae > Parnassius > Parnassius apollo. The sequence goes on from CAJQZP010001342.1 coordinate 7,765,115, forward strand.
TTCTCCTTCTATTTTACCTTGTCGTAACCGTACTAGCCTACTAAAGTGCACTGCTGAACATAGGCCTCCCCCATTGATTGAATATGGGGGATACTTGCTATAGTTGCTACGCTTCTATTTTAATAAGTGTTTAACGTTTACGTGGTAGAGCCATGCTGCAGCTATATTAATTGTATAGATGAAGCATGACTAGGTCGGCTCGACCGGGTAAGGACCTTAATGTTTCGTATGGTGAGTGTAGAGAACAGGATAACCTTTTTACTGGAAAAGTGGCATTCCATTTTAGTCCTCACAACTAACATGGCATCTGCATTTTGATTCACAAACGAGGGTAGATGTAGATGTTTATGGGCCACAGCAACCACTTACCATCAGGTGGAATGTGTGCTCGTTTGTCACCCTTATCCCATAAAAATTATTACATATATATATATATATATATATATATATATATATATATATATATATAATTATTAATATATATTATTAATATATTACAGCCGTGGTAGCTCAGTGGAGCCGTGGTAGCTCAGTGGTTAACGCTCGCTGTAAATATAACAGAACGCGAGTAACCCGGGTTCGATCCCCGCCGGCACCAATGAAATTGTTAATTGCAATTTTAAGTGCTGATTTACCACGTGCTCGGCGGTGAAGGAAAACATCGTGAGGAAACCTGCATGTCTGAGGAATAAGAAAAAAAAATATTTCGAAGACATGTGAAGTTCGTCAACACGCATTTGGGCAGCGCGGCGGACACTTCCTCGCCCTAAACCCTCTCAGAAATGAGGGAAGGCCTGAGCCCAGCAGTGGGACGTATATAGGCTGTAACTTTTACTTTACTTTAATATATTACATTATATAAAGAAAACAAATCAGAAAATGGGCAGCAGCATCTTAAACTTTGTAACAATAACTAAAAATAAATACCTTCGGTTGTCAAATCGATTGCCAAGCACGGCATCTAAAGTGATATGAGACAATCTATGGTGTGGGCCTATGTTTAGCAATGGACTTTAATAGGTTGTAGCGGTTAGCGGTTATACAATAGTACACTACTTTCGTAGTTAGTCAGCTCCTACCGACTTTTTATTTCGGCTTGTGTACTCGTCACATGGCACCGTGATGCCATTTACAATTGGCAATACCTTGTTATTTATCAACGGATTTTAAATTAACACTAAACGTTAGGTTATCTTATCTCATCTTTAATAAAACATCATCCAAATTAGTTCAACCATAGTCGAGATGTACAAAGACACAGTCGATGTGCGTATAGACAAATGGTCGAACAACTGTTTACATCCTTTATATATTGGTACTATAACTGCTTTACACCAGTCATCCGGTACCCGTTTTAATTCCCAACATAAATTAAACAACAGGCCTGCCACCACTCTTGCCATCTTCAATAAAACATCATCCAAATTAGTTCAACCATAGTCGAGATGTACAAAGACACAGTCGATGTGCGTATAGACAAATGGTCGAACAACTGTTTACATCCTTTATATATTGGTACTATAACTGCTTTACACCAGTCATCCGGCACCCGTTTTAATTCCCAACATAAATTAAACAACAGGCCTGCCACCACTCTTGCCATCTTTAATAAAACATCATCCAAATTAGTTCAACCATAGTCGAGATGTACAAAGACACAGTCGATGTGCGCATAGACAAATGGTCGAACAGCTATTTAAGATTTTATTAAATGTATTGATTTAAATAGTTAATTACATGGCGATTCTCCTATTCCGCTTCCGGGCGGCATTGTAATTGTACACATGTGCTTCAAAAATAAACAGTAACTTTTTTGACGAGAGTCTTGAAGAACTAGCGACTAATTGGTCGGCACGGTTTTATGTGCTCGTAGATGTGGAAAGTGCCTAGAAGGCACCCTCACCTTTCCAAAGACAGACAGGAAATACACGTCATCTTAAAAGTTTTTTCCTTTTTGTTCATAGACGTAGTCATCTGTTTTTTGATTTAGACACGGCAATTTTTGCAAGAATAATGCAACTTTGTTTTTATGGGAGAGGAGGTAAACGAGCACGCGGCTTACTTGATGAGAAGTGACTACCGCTGCCCATGAACAACGGCAACACCAGGGGAATCGCACATGTGTTGCCGGAGTTTTAAAAAAGAGTAGGCGCTTTTCCTAAAGGTCCCTAAGTTAATCGCTCCGAAAAAATCTCTGGTGGTAGTCGAAAGCAAGTTGTGCGAGGAAGAAAATTTCTTTTAAACCGCAAATTGTTGGACTGCCAATCATCCAGACGGTATGGATGGTATGACGAAAGCTATACTATTATTAATGGAAGCATAAAACTGAAATACATAGTCAAATATAAAAGAAGTGAATATGTCTGTCGTCGAGTTACCAAGGCTAATAAGATAGATATATAACACTTTATTGCACGCCAAAAAATTAAAAATAAAAAAACATAAATATTAACAAAAAAGGAGAGGAAGAAATGTAGTACAATGGGCGGTCTTATCGCTAAGAGCAATATCTTCCAGACAACCTTTAGATGGACAAGATTGCAAGAAAACAATAAAAACATATGTGTGGTTTGGCGACAATAATAACATTATTTTTATTATAAACTATAAAATAGAAATGAAGATGCATAATATAGTATGGTACACAAGTACATAGATAAGATAAGAAAATACATACTTGTTAATATATACATACACATGTATATATTTTAGAAATGTAAATATATAAAGATACAAATATATATTTTAAAACTATTACGTATAACATTAATATGCCATACATATAAACAAATAGTGTGGGTAGATAAAAGTAGAATAATTATATACGTATTAATTTGGTAGAATCGAAGTTGAAAATGATAATTGGGTACATGTTTCTTAAAAACCGGTATGGATTGAGCGCGTCTTGCTAATAACGCAAGTCATTTCATAATCGGACAGCTTTTATTGTGAATGATCCGTCCAAAAATTTGGTAATGTGAGCTAGCTTTTTTAATATTAAATTTTCTGATGCTATGAAATGTCTCAAATGTGAGACCTGGAGGAATTAAAACTGCATTTTTGGTAAGTAGGATAGAAAGGATTAAAAAGAATATTATAAAGAAGCGAGAGGATATGAGCATTCCGGCGAAGTCGAATTGGCAACCACTTGAGCTTGTGACGAAAATCTGACACATGTTCATATTTACGCAAACCAAATATGAATCTTATACCAAAATTTTGAAGTCACTCAAGTTTATCAAGTTGCATTTTAGTGAGATCAAGATAGCTGACGTCTGCATAATCGAGGATTGGAAGCAGAAGAGTTTGCGCAAGCGCAAACTTAGTGGCAGTTGGTATTAATAAAGGCATATTGTTTTCACCTTTGTAGTTAAATCCGTAAATATATTCCGTTATTTACGTATTTATATTACAAGTTAACCATCAAATAAAATAATGAATTAGGCTAACCAACCAAAATCTTCTAGTAAATATAGAAATCAAGTAGGTATTAGAAATAAAATAGTCCAGCAAAAGTCAAAAGCATCCTGCATTTTCCATTTAGTTCACAATCCAGCTCTGTGCATCGTTGCAATTCATAGATATACTCGTAATAGCTTGTGCAAGCAACATCCGAAAAATCGAGCTATATTTTTTCAAATGTAGCTGTGAAAAGAATTGCAATATTTTTCTAGTTCGTGTGCTTAGCAGGGATGGTGGCATGACAAATATATTGAACTTGATATTGAAGACTGAATCACTCAGAGTAAACGGGACTCTTCACTCTATCATGGGAAGTTAGAATGTGTCAAAAATGTATTACGTACTTTTTTTGGCTATTCACAATGGTGTGTTGGTTCCTACCTCAACGCATCATAGTGAAGGTTGGGTATGGTAGAGAAGCAAAGAGTAGGGTAGGGTATGGTAGAGTAAAACTTATGCTGTAGGAATGCGGTCGTTAAGGAGTATGTTAGGGGTCCTCTATCTTCACGGCAGAAAATTTTCCCATACTTTGTTGTGCAGAAATCAACCTGCAAAAGCGTATTTCAACCATATTATTTATATAAACTCTGATGGTCAAGCACCAGTGCTGGCATGACATCAAATTTAGTGACTTAAAAGCTAGTTGGACTATGTGAACCGTTTAAACGCCTTGAGGTGTGATAACAGGGTCGTTTTGAGATGAGTTCAGAGTTGTACCGGTATTGTAGGCAATGAATTTAACGACAAGCTCGCACTTAAGGGTTCAAAAGCCTGATTTGCTTAACCTTAATACTCTATCACAATAAACCACTTAAGATCTATACTAGTACACCAAGCTTAAAACATTCTAAAACCTTAATCCGGGCTTATAAGCGTAAATATGCTTCAGAAGCCTTTGAGTAGTTAGAGTGAGAGAGAGAGCGAGATTGAGATAAGATTGAGTAAGAACAAACTGCGTATTATGGCAACAGCCCTGACATGTGTACAATGTCTGTCCTGGAATAGCACATTCAAGAAGCACAAGTTTATCCTGGAATTAAGCAACTCAAGGAAGTGTCTATTCTGTTCCTCAAGGGAGAAACCCCTCTGCACATCCTGACAGACTGTGGATCTTTAATGCGCAAACGCAACACTCGTCTGGGAAACTAAGTGAGTCCAGAAGTGAAATTGCCAAATAAAGAGTATCCTTAACCGACGAGTATGTATGCGGAGATATATAGATGTGGGGGAATCGAAAGAGGTGAGTCGAAATAGTGTCAAAATGGAAGTCCGTAGTCTCTGCTTCTGCCAGGGGTTAAAGACGTGAGAGCTTATGTATTATGTATTTATGTTTAAATATTAATTTATTCATTACAGCGTTTTTAAAGTCAGCCAAGGGGGGTGGCAATTGCAGTATTTTTATTGTTTCAAATAAGATGTTGCCTATTTCCTGTTTCAGTTTCACTGCGTCGCCTCTTAAAATACTACGAGTTTTTTTTTATAGAATAAGTTAGACAAACGAACGTACAGTCCACATAATGGTAAGTGAATGCTGTGGCTCATAGATATCTATATCTATCCTCGATTAAGGATCAAACTGCGTTGTCACTCCTGAGAACTAAGATGGAATGCCTCTTTTCCAGTAAAACGGGTCTCTGGTTCTCTATAGTCAACATACGAAACACAGCAGCAATAAGCTGCTATTTTACGCTACTACTCTGTGATGGTGTGTTCCTTCCCCAGTCGAGCCGACCTATTACTACTACGAATATAATTTAGCTGCAGCATGTCTCTACCACGTATGTGGGGAAGTGGGTTATCTCACGCCGCCACTACACGTTATTATATAATTTATTTAATGAAATTATTTAAAGGAATTTAAACGCTATAACAAAGTACAGAAGTAGATAACATTCTCTTATGGTTGTAAAATGACTCAGAGAGCAATTTTAACTTTGGCAATATGTCTTACAATGTGATTTCAAAAGTTGTAAGATATTTTCAAAAGTTGAGCAGCGAATAAAGTTGTATTTGATAAAATTGTACACCTACAATACCAACTTATTTCCTTGTTTTGGTCATCCAAGTTATATCCAAGTTATATATAGATACACAACCGGCAGGTCAAATGGTACACCTCTATTTAGTTATAAATAGTTATTGTTTATAAAAACAATGTGATCACACACAAGATATAAATATGTGAGGGGAATATTAGGGTATATAATACACAAATTCGTATACTACAATAACCAATATATTAAGAAAACAATAACAAACGAGAATTTGCAATAATTAGGAACACTTCGAAAAATCTACTTAAGAAATCTAACTACTATAATGTCAACTGTTCTACGAACGCATTAATTCCCCAGCATGCTTTGGAAGATTTACCCAAATTAAACACAGTGAACAGGCGGGCGGTAAGAGCAGAGATATAACCTTGTTGTGGTCATATTGTTTCCCATCACTGGTCTGCGAAATTTGTGTTCACCGTTGTTCGGTGCCGACATATAATATTAGCAGATTTTTTTTTATTAAAGACATAAATTCTTCCTCGCACGATTTTTTATGAAATTTTTACCACCGGCAATTTTTCTCGAACGATACGACTTAGGAACCTTCAAGAAACGTGCTTATGCTTATACCTTTTTAAAAGACCGGCAACGCGTCTGCAATTACCCTGGTGTTTGTACATGGACGGCGGTCGACACTTATAATCAGTTGAACCGCGGACTCGTTTGCCCCCACTTCTATAAGAAAAAACTGGATAATACGTGAGTGGCTCGGCTTCTTAATGATGTGTCTGATGAAAACCGGACAGTGCGAGTAACACTCTGAGCTTTTCGTATAAACCTAATTATGTTTGTAGGTAGTTCGATCATTTCAGGGATTACAGTTAAGGTAAGCTCAGAAAATAACTCCAACGAAAAGGTAAGTTGGATTAAAAGTAGAAGTGGGCAATACGAACCGTATATTGTATCTTACAATATTTATATACCCGTACAGTATCTAATTTCGATTAATAGGGGAACAAACTAGATACCGCTGAAGCACATCGTCACTTTACAGAACATGTAAAATATCCATGTTACACAATTCGTAATTTGAACGAACGATAAGTGCGCGAAAACAGATAAACTTATTCCAACTCTTCGTTGTAGGATATACTCTTTTCAGAGTATCATTAATATTAACAAGTACGTATTAACGTACTTAGATATTACAATATGTCTATACATCTAAGTAAATCAAATTCATCATAGGTCGCGTATTAACAATATCTATATTGTGATGCTTAACGTTCCGTGCGTTGCGTCCAATTTATGACATTCATGGTTCTGCAGAGTCCACAATCCACCATCTAATGAATAAATTTGAGATAACCGGGACAGTAAGCAGTACCTAAACGAAGATACGCAAGGTCGTTGGAGAGTATTTTTGCCGTCCGGGACAGTGTGCGAGAAAACCCCAGACAGTCCATTCCGCGACTACCACAAGAGTTAGGTCTTTCTGCGACATCAACTTGGCGGATTTTGATTTGAGACTTGGGTTTTCATCCATACGTAGTTCAATTAACTCAAGAGCTAAAACCCAACGACCACAGACAGCGCCGTGTAATCACTGATTGGGCTTTAGACCATTTGACAGCTGACTCCGCTTTCGGTTAAAAAAAATATCTTCAGTGATGAGGCTAATTTCTAGTTGAGTGGCTTTGTTAAGAAACAAAATTACCAGATTTGGACAAAAATCAACAGCAGATTTATCAGGTGCCTGACTCTCCGAAAAAGTCACTGTTTTATGTGGATTTTGGTTCAGCCATTTATTTATTCAAACATGCTCAAGGAGCTGCGCTCACTGAGAATAGCGACCAATATTGGACGATGATAACAAATTATTTGTGGCCTAGAATAGATGATATGGACTCATAAACATGTGGTTCCAACTGAACGGCACCACTTGCCATACTGCACTGGGTCATTGAATTTATTGGATTAGAAGTTCGAAGACTTCGTCATCTTAAGTGGTACCGACATGAATTGGCCACCGAGATCATGTGACTTAACATCGCTCGATTAATTTCTATGGACATGAAATATCAGGTCTATGCAAGCAAACCACAGACAATTGCCGCTCTAAAGGCCAACATAACTCGCGTTCTTCATGAAATTAAGCCCGATTTATGCGAAGATGTTGTTCAACATACGTCCACCAAGATACACCACCTACAGCGGAGTCACGGCGACCATTTGGCTTATATATAATTATATTTCACACGTAACGCCCCCCCCCCCACCCCCCCCCCCACCCCCCCCCCCCCCCCCCCCCCAAATTCATCTTCTTTACTTTCACCCCCCCCCCCAAAAAACCCCCCCTTATCCCGCACACAACCCCATCACACCCCCCCCCCCCCCCCCCCCCCCCCCCACCCCCCAAACCACCCCTCCTCGTCACCCTTCCCCCATCCTTTCTTTCCCCCTACCCAACCACCCAACATTTCTCTCTTACCTACCAACCAACCCCCCCCCCACACATCTAAAAAAACCACCCCAAAACAACACCCCAAAACCCCCCCCTCATCAAATGTCCTTTAAAATAAAATAAAAATTATGGCAATATCACTTACACAAGTTGTTTTATTTCATTGCAAATTTCGACCGCTCTTAATGAAAAACGCTGTACATGGATTCAATATTAAGTACTCAAATCCAATACATAGATACGATTTGTATAAGGTAAGAGTGGTTTTAGGCATGCCTAATTAAAAGGCAATCTTAACTTTGCTTTAGAAACAATGTTCTCTCATACATTGGTCTACATGACGGTCGATACTCCATTTGCCAAAGTGCCAAGTGTAAAATCGCAAACACATATTTTTTATTATTACGCAAATGAAAGATCTGTCGAGACCTTGCTTCGTGCCAATTTTATAATTCCCCCTTTAGGTTTTGATGATAGAGTTTGTTAGTACAAAAACAAGTGATACTCGTTTGATCGATCTTTTGAATGCGTTAACTTAGAAGTTGGATTTTTTAGGGAAGGGACCGTAGATCTTAGTTAATTTATTTGTTCTTTAGTCTTTCAAATGCCTACTTCAGAACTAAGGGCTCCTCTATAGATTGCCTCATAGTTTATATATCATATTTACCACAGTTTTTTTTTAAATACGTATACAATGTTTTATAAATTCTTATATTATACTAGCTGACACGCTAGCAACTTCGTTCCCGCGGAAAAATTCGTTTCTAAAATATCTTTTACCATTTAAGTAGCTACTTTATCTCTGAGCGAGTCTAAAGTTTGGAGTCAAAAAATTTGGGAATACTTTCATTGTTTGTACTGCTTATTCGAATTATATAAGTCAAGAATGAATACGTTACTTCTAGGCAAGCGTGCTCTATCGTCCACTGCATCATCGCTGACCATCAGGCGAGATAGTGGTCAAACGCGAGCCTATGTCCAATTATTAAAAAATTATACTTTTTTTATTGCGATTGACGGTATTGACGGGACGGTAAGCGATAAGAAGGGAGAGAAAGACAACCCCTCCACCTAGGCTGAGTGAAGATTTGGTTAGAGATTCAAAAAATCAATGGATGCATTTGGATGAGGACTGTGCTTGTGTGTAAAGTGGACTTGTAAAGGGCTGTGATGATTATGATCATGATGATAAACTGAGTCGTTCAGTTTATTAGTCATTTTATTTAAAATGTGATGATGTGATATCGGGAGGTACAAACATTATCACTGTGTGTGAAAGGAAATCGAAGTTTAATTAAAGCCATTTGTAAACTCCAAACTTTCTAACCTGTATGTAACGTTCTTTTCTTCCCATATCTAAAAAGAAATAATCACACAGTATATTCATCTTTCTCACGTTAGCCTATAAAAAGGCTATTTACTACTGGATAAGATTTGCTCTAAATGCCACGCTCAGTTTGTGTATTGACAATTTATGTACCGAAATCTCTCGCATTCTGTTATGCCTTTTTAACCTTCAGTTTTCGAATATTAAGCTCGTTCTTTGTAGATCGCATCAAAAATTAGTTTTCAAAATGTGCAGGTAGCCGGGTTAACTATGACATTGAGACATCAAACATCACAGTTCCGTGACCATTGGTGCTGTAAAGCACCCGAAACGTCGGGAATTAAAAATAAGTTAATTAAAGCCGATAAAATCTGTATAGGTGGTTTTATTCAGAATCAGTAATAATAAAATATACACTGATATGTTACTGATAACCTTAATAAGAATATTTGTTAAGGTTAACGTTTTGGTAAGATATTATGTTATAACTAATTTTATACTTTATCAATTTAAAATATTTTGGATTGATAAAGTATAAAAAAGTATGCGGACAAACTGCCTAGTAAAGGTAATTTATGAAGTAAGCAATTGGGTACGAGCACACAGTTCACCTAATTATAAATGGTTGCTGTGGACCGTAGACATCTGCACCTATACTCTATTACGAAACAAAATGCAGATACGTTATCACCCGTGAGGACTAAGATGGATTGCCTCGTTTCTAATGAAAAAGGTCTCCCGGTTCTCTACACTCACCATACAAAAACAGCGGCGTTAAGCTCGTATTTTACACTAGTATTCCGTTTTTACCGTTTTTAAAAAACATTACCCCATACACTAGGATTTTCTCCTGTATCGTGGGGGCAGTTTACAAACATAAATTGCACAAGGACAAACATCCAGACCCGAAACGAGAATATACGAACGTACAAATACTTGTTCCGTGCGGGATTCGAACCCGCGTTACCCCCAGCGCGTGTGGTCCGTCCCCGGTCGAGTCGACCCAATCGTGCTACAGCGATAATATAGCTTCAGCATGGCTCAACCACGTATAAATTCTTCCTGACTACGGGCCGCTACTACGCATTTCTCAAGAGAAAATTCAATACCTGATTTTTTTAGCCCATGCCGGGATTTTAACTCGGGTCTTCATGACTAGCAGCGGCATGTACAACCACTAAACTAACTAGGAAGTCAATAACCAATCAAAAACAGGCAGATTAAAATGTACAATTGACGCGAATGGCACTCAACCTTTATTTTTTTTATAGTATAGGGTGACAAAGGAGCACACAGTCCACCTGATGGTAAGTGGTTGCTGTCGCCCACAGACATCTACATCTATCCTCGATTACGAATCAAAATGCAGATGCGTTGTCACCCGTGAGGACTTAGGTGGAATGCCTCGTTTCCAGTAAAAAGGGTCTCCGGTTCTCTACACTCACCATACGAAACACAACAGCATTAAGCTACTATTTTACGCTGGTATTCTGTGAGAGCATGGTCCTTCCCCGGTCGAGCCGACCCATTCGTGTTACAACTACACTACTAAAATAACTGCAGCATGGCTCTACCACGTATTATGTTTAAGATGGAAAATAAAACTAAAACATGTTCCACTTGCCATCTCCTTAGATATGCTTTTAAAACCAAGAAGAAGAAATTGCAAATAAAAAATGGTTGCGCGATGGTACTATCCGTGTAATTAATCAAAGACTGAAATAGTTTGCTTGTCTTATTTTATTTAGCAGAGGAGACTGCGGTTTAATTTGCTAAAGCAGCAGGAAAGCCATCCTTATACCGCCTTATTGTGCGTTAGCAGAAACGAAAACAGAATCTTTTATATTCAATAAAGGTTTATAACTAATACTTATTGAAAGACACTCTTTTCTTATTTAAATTTTTTTTCGGAAAAAGCTCTGTCCTGGAAGTACCAGCGAAACTCAGCGGGACTTTAAAAAAAAAACCGACAACCATAATATACGTTACACAATCAACAACACAAAACTAATTAAAAATAGCTTGGTAGCGATCAACACATTCCTGGGGGTTATTATCATCTATAAACTCCTTTATATTATAGTAACCCTTTTCTATAAATTTTGTTTAATAAAGTCTTTGAACTTAGTGGAGGTCAAATTTTGTAAATTTTCTGAGATTATGTTGTAAAAGCGTATTCGTAAACAGTGGAGTCAAATAACTGGTGCTACTAGCTTGTGCCTGTTATTTACATAATGAATATCATTTTTTGAACTACTTTTAATTTTATGTTATAAACATTATTTTCGTAAGTCTATTGAGAAACTTTTGTCAGAGCGACTCTTTTGATTTTAAATCGTAGATTGCTCTTATGAACTCTGTAAAACAAATACTAAACAAATATAAAATGAATTAAGAATTAATTTATCTTCTTCCAATGATATGAGTCTTAATAATATGTAACTTATGTTGCATATAAATTGATGAAGCGTTGGACGGAGACCAGATGATTTTGCAGTAGTTGGGAGATATAATATTTAGTATGTTTGTTAGTAAGTGACCGAGATGAACACTCGGTCGAAGTTAGACTTGGAGTTACTCGCAGCTTAGATCGACGGATTTAACTAGACTAGGCACTGTTCCGTTGACTACGATACATCTTCTCGTCAAAACTTGAAAACAAGATTGTACAAACAGTGCGTGTTGCTAGTGATGACCGCAGTCCGATGACCGGGTTTGCATGATAGGGTTAGAAATGAGGATACTCGCAGCAGAACCGGAGTAACGGCATAGCTTAATGAATTCGTTAGTTGAAGTGGCAATAGACCGCCCATATAGCACAAAAAACCGACAACTGATGGGGAGGAAATGTTCTCGAGTGGCGCCCTCGTACCGGTAACCGAAGTATACTGGATGCAGAGACGACCTGGTATGATATGCAGAAATTCGATGTTTGCAGGTGGCTCAAGACCGTGGAATACTTTGGGGGAAGCCTTAATACAACAGTGGACATGTGAAAGGCTGTAATGATGAATAATGATTATTTTGCTTGACGATTTGGATTGATTTCGTATAGTGACATTCTTAAAATGATACTACTGATAAAAAATATATCAAGCAGTAATAAATTTCTTTGTCAAACGTTACCATTGGAGTAATGGTATAAAAAAAAATAAAGTTAAGCACCAAATCAGCGAAACAAATTAAATCTACAGCTAACTAAATTGAATATTGCGATGGTGATGTAAGATATATACAATTATCGATATATTTAAAATATTAGACATGCATAGTGTTGCCCAGAATCGGTCTTGGTCTTGCAGTCTTAGTCTTGTTCTTGCATTTTTGCAATACCAAGACCAAGACTGACCGTGCAAGATTTGAGCAAGAAGAAGACTAAGCCTGCGAGACTCTTGCATCTTGCAGTTAGGAATGAGTGTCGTTTCAGGGAGTATAGGAGTTCGGGTATACGCTTAGGGACTCTATGAGACGCAAAAAATATATTAAAAAAATTTGGAAAATTGGACTTATGCGCATTACGAACAATACCATAAACATAAATAGCGGATGAAAATATCCATTAAGAGAAAAAACAGCGCATCCCTAGTTTTGACCATCGGCACTTTGATAGTGCGCGGCGTCTTGTTGTCGGCATCATCAAAGGCCGAATACTGACCTGTCAAAGAATTTTGCAGCTATTCGGAAGTACAAGGTCAAGATACACGCGCCGGTGGCTTCTATTGATATCGAATTCAATCGTCGCCGCCGCGCCGCACGCACTACATTTGACACTGTTTGAATTCCGCCATAGAGTACATGTTCCAAAGAATAAAATAAGTTTCCGGGTGCTAAGAATGGACACGAATACATTATGCTGATCTCGCAAGGAATATTGTAATTAGATAAGGGTAAGGATAGGTAGATTACGCCTGTCCAACGAGATGGAATTCCACACATGATATGATTGGATTTGGTTTAAAAGTGCGAACTGGCATTAACATATTGTGCACTTCTGTCACCGAATTGAATGATTTTAAAATCACAGATAGTGAATGGCAAATACTCGAAAAAATACATAAGTTTCTAATAAACTTTAAACTTCTATCAACGAAACTTGGTGGAGAAAAATATGTTACATTACCGCTAGTCATTGTATCATTCAATCTCTTGCTCGATAAAATTGAATTCATAGTAAAACAATTAGATGAGAAACCTAATCGATCCGAAGTGGATGAAAGGCTCATTCTGGGTTTTCAAGCAGCTCGAGACAAAAAGCTTAAACATTATAAAAAGAGCAACTGGATATATTGTACCTCTTTAATTTTAGACCCAAGGCATAAGACTCAGAATTTTGACGTGACATTATGGGGGAAGCAAATTAAAACAGAAAGCCTGCGCAAATTGAATGAACTTTATAAAGAATATAAAAGTCTACACTCAGTGAATACATCTCTAGAATCACCAAGAAATGAAAAGAAAGAATGTGAATATGATGAAGATGAAGACGTAATAGACTTTGAGAAATTGTATGTCCCTCGAAGTCATCTGGATTTGGATCTTTTCATCAAGGCTTATTTATAAATGAGTTGGGAGTACCTAAGTAAACCCTGAGCCGCCAGTTTGGAAGACATTTTAGAGTGCTGGAGGACGCATGAGACAGAATATCCGACTTTATCGAAGATGGCCCGTGATTTTCTTTCAATACCTGCAACTTCAGTACCTGCTGAGAGATTATTTTCTAAAGCGTCATTAGTAATTAGAAAACATAGAAATAGGTTAAGTGATGACTCAGCCAGATGGTTACTTTGTATTAATTCTTGGTCAAAAGAATTAATATAAAGTAACAGTAATGTTAGCGGAGAAGTTTTTAGCGAAAAACCAAAAAGTTTTTTGTGCGTTCATGGAATTGGAAAAGGCTTATGACAGAGTGGACAGGGATATGTTATGGCAAACGCTGAACGTATTTATGTTGAGCGCTGGTTTGATACAGGCATTAAAGTCTCTGTATAGGGACTCGAGTGCTTGTGTTAGAATCAACGGGGTCTACTCGGACTGGTTTGGCATCCATAAAGGTGTCAGACAGGGCTGTGTAGCTTCCCCGTGGCTGTTCAATCTATTTATGGACAGCTGTTTGGAAAATTTGAAAGTTGAAGAATGCGGGTTAAGAATGGGTGATTTAACCATCAAAATGCCTTTTGTACGCCGATGATCAAGTCATACTTGCGTCGTCGGCGGCCGAGTTGCAAATGATGGTTACATTAATGAACAGGTCACTAAAAGAAAGGGGAATGAAAGTGAACGCAAGTAAGACGAAAGTGATGGTTTTTGAAAGAGATGAAAGCAAAACGGTATGTGAAATAAGAATAGAAGGAGAGTTAATTGAGCAAGTGGATGAGTTCTTATATTTGGGATGTGTATTCAGCAGGGATGGGAGATATGATAATGATATTGAACGACGAGCGAATGCAGGAAATAAAGTAAATGGGGCTCTACACTCTATTGTGAAAAGTCAGAATGTGTCAAAAAAGGCACGTATGGAAATTCACAGTGCTGTATTAGTCCCTACTTTAACGTATGGTAGTGACAGTTGGGTGTGGCAGAAGAAGCACGAGAGTAGAATAAATGCAGTAGAAACTCGGTCACTAAGGAGTAAGGGCTGAATCTGAGTGATAGGGTGAGAAACTGTGTGATAAAAGAAGAGTGTGGTTTGTAAAATGATGCAGTGACCAGGATTAAGAAAGGAATGCTTCGGTGGTTTGGTCATGTAGAAAGAATGAATGCTGAAAGACTGACAAAGTAAATATATGTTGCAGAAGTGAATGGAAGAATCGGAAAGGGACGTCCTAGGCAGAAGTTTGTCGACCAAATTGGCGATATACCAAAAATGGGCCAAATTAAGAGTACCCTTAACCGACGAGCATGTATGCGTAGGTATATGGATGTGGAAGAGGCGAGAAAGGTATGTCAGGATCGTGCTAAATGGAAGTCTGTAGTCTCTGCCTACCCCTCTGGGTGACAGGCGTGAGTGTTTATGTATGTAACAGTAATGTCAAAGCTGTTGTGTACTGTTATGTAATTTAATTTGTATTGTATTTTATTTTTTTATTTAAATAAATGTTTAATTGTATAAGTCTTTTATTATTCCATTTCATATAAGGGTCTATCAATCTCTTTCTAGACAGATAATGTTCTTTATAATACAGTCAAGTTAATGTCATTAGATTTTTATATGTTTTGATTAAATTTTAGCACATGTAAGCTTATTAAATGTAAACATTTATTAAGATACAGACTAACTCCCGTGGCCGTGAGACTTGGTAGAGAGCTCAGTTGGTTAGAGCATCGGCACGGATCGCTTAAGTCGTGGGTTCAAACCCCACCCGGTATTAGTTGATTTTTCGAATTTCTCATTAAATGTTTAGATATTTATTAATTTGGTTGGTCTTTCTATGGCTATGTTAATTCAAGCTCAAAATGTGCCTACTTTGTTAAGTTGTTCTAAGATCTAAAGTAACGTTTAATAAATAACAATAGGCTAATAGGTAATTGCGAGACTTGCGAGACTCTTGCTACAAGACCAAGACCAAGAACAAGACTGAGAGCGCAATACCAAGACCAAGAACAAGACCAGGTGTATTGGCGCAAGACCAAGACCAAGAATAGCTAAGTCTTGTCTTGTTCTTGCATTTCGACAACACTAGACATGCATATTTTTAATATTTCCTTTAGCAAAAAACAATTTACATTGGTATAGTATAACTTCGTAAGAATTTCCTATAAATATGTAACGTATGGAATACAAATAAAACATTTTTGGTTATATAATCAAAGTCAGGTAATTTTTTTTAAGGAGTACCCTTAACCGACGAGCATGTATGCGTAGGTGTATGGATGTGAAGGAGGCGAGAGAGGTGTGTCAGGATCGTGCCAAATGGAAGTCTGTAATCTCTCCCTACCCCTCTGGGTGACAGGCGTGAGTGTTTATATGTAATTTCCATAAAAAGTAATTTATGCACAGTATGCAAATTAATTCGAATCGAAGTAGGAGTTCGCATCAGTTCTGTCAGTTTATTATAGTATTATATTCGGAAACCGGATAATTTATAAAACTTTCCTACAACCGTAGTTAAATTGAAAACAGATTAATAGCAATGAAACGAAAAATGCACATTTTTTGCATTTAAGGAGAGATTATTTACTTAAATATTTCTTTGATTGTCATTCTAGCTATACATCATAACATTTACAATTAATAATTATGTTTTAAGAAATACATAATATATCCTTAAACGAGCAATTCTTGTATATATATATATATATATATATATATATATATATATATATATATATATATATATAATCGGAATCTTGGAAACGGCTCCAACAATTTTCATAAAATTTATTTCGTGTCCGGGGGTTTCGGGGGCAATAAATCGATCTAGGATCTAGGATTCATTTTTAGAAAATGTCGTGTTGTCCGTGTTTTCAGGCAATGAAAAACTGCTACAATATAAGAAGGTAAATTTTGACGCTGTATTTTAATGATCGTAATAGCTCAAGTGGATATCGGGCCGTCGCGAAATCGAAGTGCCATGGTTCGCGTCGTGTCTTCGGGACGGCTTTATTCCTTATTTTTCTTCCTCCCTTCTTATTCCTCTATTTAAAAATACGAAAATTTAAATTAAACTAATGGCACTCATGATTTTTTATTCAAAAAACCAGTTCAGTTTTTTCTATTATGTCAGATAATCGAAGCTGTTTTAACCAAAGTAGCTAATAGCTAGTTATCATATTGATAAATGTCTCTACCATGTGAAAAAAGTATGTCCAAACATAGTGAAAACACAGACTACTTTAATACTCATCCTAACAAAACCATGTCTAATAAACATTTGTGCATATGAACAACAAATATTGACTACACTTCAGATTTGAACTTGCATATTTAGATTTTTTTATTTTATTAGAAAATTTTATTCAGAATTTTCATTTTATATATTTCTTCTTCACAATATGATGATGCATAACATTGCGAATTTTTTGAGAGCTTTTGACAGCTCAACCCAGCGGACTGTTGATAACGACAGCCACTCAAGTTCATAAGGCGCCCAAGCGATCAAATTACCTTGAGGTTTATATCAACATCAAAACACTTGTTTCGTCGTTTTCTCTAATAGTTCACACGCGCGGACACTTAATTAACAAAATCACTTCACTTTTACAAATTAAAATCCACTTCAAACCATTATTCAAGCGACAAAACAGGAGCGACAGTTCGTCGACGACCAAGTTCCCGCTAAAACTTCGCTCTCTATACCGTTCAGGTCGAAACATAGCAGTGCAAGCACTTGGCGACTTGGTTTTTTTTGCGACAGAAATAGGTAAGAGGGTGGCCTACCCAGATGGAGCTTACATTTCACCGACTGTAAAATGTACTAAAAGTTGTAAAATGACTAATAGTTATTAAGTTCATGGTTCACTGCAACCAACTTAAAAAAAAAGATACAGATACATTGTCATCATCGAAGATTAATATGGAATGCCTTACGAACTATATTAATACTTTTTTTATAGAATAAGCGTGACAAATGAGCACAGTCCAGCTGATAGTAAATGGAGAATGATGGGCCATAGATATCGACTTATATCCTCGAATAAAAACCTGTAGCATATAAGCAAAACAACAAGCATGCTGACCACTACACTATACAGCAGTACATAAATAACTTTAAAAAATGTTGATTTAGTGCTACCTTGCTATCGTTTATTTAATCTTAAATTGTAAAAATATTATTGTTAAAATACAGTCTTACCCATTTTCTATCAATTCCTTAAGAGCATTGGTCGGCCTTTGGATTATTTCACCAGCTGCTATACGATTTACAACTTCTTCATCCAATTTTCTAATAACTCCTGGTTCCCCCAAGATTTGTTTAAAGTTTAAAACATATTCACTTAGATTTTAAAATTAATAATAAAAATTTTCGTTTGAACTTTTTGATTACCACTAAATAACAAGAGTTACCATATAAAATTTAAAATTTAATAAATAAAATTCACGTTGTCATTAAAGTAAAACAACAACCTGCAAAGTTGAAAGAAGTTGTTTTTTAGTATACATGTCGCGTCAAAGGTGTTTTCTTCACGCTCCGACATGGTTTTATGTAAATGTGGGCACACGAACGAAAGATGATTTAAATCAAAAATAACTTTATTTAGACTAGTGGTTGTACACGAGAAACAAACGCGTGCGTCGGTAGCGAGCGTCCGCTCCGGCTGTCCGAACTCAACTGCCACAACACTCGGTCCCTTCTCTAGCCCTCGCTGCATCCCCTCTACCGACGATCGTGTCCAAGCGGTAGGGCGCGCTTGCGTTTCCGGTAACGATATTATTGATTCGCAAAGCTAATTGTTAGATGGCGCTGCTTGTAGCACTATGGCGCCATCAATCCACGACACGGCCATCCCTGACTAGCACCCGTCCTCGGGTGCAGTGCCTGTGGACAAAATATGCTCAGAGAATAACTTAGCTCGGCTATCCTGCCAACGAAAACGAGGTTGATTCCAGATGGTACTTTATTTCTCCTAAATCTAAGTACAGTAATCAACTGCCATGATTGACAAAGCCCTATTATTAGGGCTTCTTACACAGTGCTTCCTGCACTACATGATTTATTGTGAAAGGCCCGATCAACAAGTTCCAACACAGCAATTCTGACAATTTTGTTACTCTTTACCATAATTCATAAGCAATGAATACTCAACTCGTGAAACTTTCATTGAAATCTGTGCACCAGCACAGACCAGAATCGCACCAACGATTCTTTACATATCTGCCGTCACATATGCCAGAATCGCACCAACGATTCTCCACATATCTGCCGCCACATACGCCACAACACATGAGGGGCTCTGTGCACCAACACAGGCCAGAATCGCACCAACGATTCTTTACATATCTGCCGCCACATATGCCAGAATCGCACCAACGATTCCCTACATATCTGCCGCCAAATATGCTACAACACATGAGGGGCTCTGTGTACCAACACAGACAGAAATCGCACCAACGATTTCCTACAGACCCATCGCCACATGTTACTCATGAGGTGCGGTCTACAGTTTCGAGTATGAGTATACATGCCATTCTTAATTAGATTTGGTTTCACTATCGCTGTCATCAACTATGACGTCTAATTCTCGAGGAACTTGGTGATCGGGGACCTTCCTCACACGATCATGGGGGTATTTGTAGGTTCGCTTAGAGTCAAGCGCCTTTAGTAGGTATCTATCCCCATCTAACACATCGATAATCTTAAAAGGACCTTTAAACTTGGGATCTAATTTCGTTTGATTCCTCTCCTCATTTTCAATTAAAACGTAATCATTGATAGCTAATTTACAAACCCGAGCCTTATTTCGGTCAAATCGATTTTTATCATAATTGGCATTTTTTTTGATATTCTGTGTCGCGTGCTCTCTGATCTCATCCAAGTTAAATTCTGTCACATCATCATCATCGGCGGTTACTGAACTAAGCGGTCGTGCTACCCTTCCTATCATCAACTCTAGAGGGCTATATTTAGTCACCCTATTAATAGTAGAGTTCATGGCCAGCTGAACCTCTCCTAATGCGTCCTGCCAAGAACGGTCACGACTAGTCTCTACCGCTGTTAAGATACTCTTAAGCGTACTCATTACCCTCTCGACCTGACCATTTGCACGGCTGCCTCCAGCAGCTATCAAGTGCAACTCGATGCTATTAGAAGTACAGAAACTAGAAAAATCTTTGCTTGCGAAACAACGACCCTGATCTGCTATTATGCGTTTCGGTGCACCAAACAGAGCTATACAGAAATTAATAGCACGAATACTACTATTAGTGTCGATGTTTAGCGAATGACGAAGTAGCACAAATTTGGTAAACGCATCTAATATGACAAACACGTACTCCTTGATGTCATTCTTCCCAGATAATTTACCAGAAGCGTCAATATGGATTGTGTGCCATGGGATATTGAACTTGGGAATCGGGTGCAGTTCTGCTTGAACTTTACCCGAGTGGGGCTTCGCTACTTTACATGTGATGCAGTTGTCCACAAATTTCCTCACATATTTCGACATGCCTTCGAACCAGTAGTGTTCGTAAATCTTTTCGAGAGTTTTCTCCCATCCTAAGTGCATGACAGACTCATGGACGTTATTAATAACAGACCACCTAAGCGATCTAGGTACAATAGGCAGCCATCGAGTGCGACCGTTACGCTGAATTTGGCGATATAGAATGTTTTTACGAACTTCGTAGGTTTTGCGAGTTTCCTCAGGAAAAACTTCGTTACGAAGATCAGAAACGATCTTACTAATCTCTTCGTCCTTTTCCTGTTCAGCTTGCAACCAGTTACTAGAAAGCTCAGCTAAATCGATACGCTTTTGTTCCACACGAGTGAAAGCCACTTTGGGCTTAGGGAGGGGATTCCTAGACAGGAAGTCTACATGGCTCATCCTACTGCCTTCACGATGGACGATATCAAACTCAAATGACTGCATGTAGGCCCACCAACGATGAACTCGTGGAGACAAGTCAGTTTTGCTTTTAGAAGCTTTAACAGAACTGCAGTCTGTCACAACGGTAAACTTACGACCTAGCAAATAATGTCGAAAATGCTTTATGGCATTGAACACAGCTAGCGTTTCTAACTCAAATGAATGAAACTTTGATTCGGCTGGGGAGGTACGACGACTATAATAAGCAACCACATGTTGTATCCCATTAATCTTTTGAATAAAAATAGCACCATATCCTTCAGCACTAGCATCGGTGTGTAACTCTATTGGATGTGCAGGATCAAATATCGTTAGAATAGGCTTACTGGTTAAATAAGAAATAATTTTCTGACGAACAGCCTCATGGCTAGGTTCCCACTCAATGGACCTGTCCTTGCCACTCGTTAGACGAAATAGAGGAGCCATCGTTTTTGAGAACTGTGGCACAAATTGTCTGAAATAAGTGGCCAGCCCTATGAACTGTCTTAGCTGAGTGATGGTTTTAGGCGGGGGAAGTCTGGACAAAGCTGCAATTTTATTTGGGTTGGGACTGATTTGGCCGTTCTCAACAACAAAGCCTAAATATTCTACCTGTCGCTTAAGAAAGGAACACTTAGCAAGATTTAGGGAGAAACCAGCTTTTGTTAATTTATCTAGCACAGTGCGAAGACGAAATAAATTCTCCTCCACAGACGATCCTATCACTAAAATGTCGTCGACGTATGTCACAGCATAGCTGTTAGCAAGATCGCCTAATGCCTTCATCACTGCACGTTGATAAACTGAGCTGGCATTTTTCAAACCGAACGGCATGGTCAAATATTCCCACTGACCATCAGGTGTGACGAATGCAGTGCGCTCTATCGATTCAGGATGCACTGGAATCTGGTGATAGCCTGACAACATATCGAGACACGTGAACCATGTAACACCACCTAACCTAGATATAAGGTCCTCTATCAACGGCAGTGGAAACCTATCCGATACAGTGTTGTCGTTCAGTTCCCTGTAGTCGACACACATGCGATCTGAACCATCTTTCTTCTTGACAAGCAACACTGGACTAGAAAAGGGTGAACAGCTTGGCCTAATAATACCTGCTTCCTCTAGTTCACGAACTTTAGCAGTAACAACTTCACGTTCGTTTGCACTAAGCCTATAAGGGCGACGTTTAACCGTTCGACTAGGATCTATAAGCCTGATTTGCAACTGTCCTGTCGTTACACGGGATTTAGGTACACCATTAGAAAACGAAGATGAATATTCTGACAAAAGATCCATTAATTGGGAACGAAATTCTGGCGGAACGTCTGTGTCAACTTTATTTGAATCAATTTGATAATTAGTATCCGTCTTGGGCTTATTTGAAGCATCACATAATCTCACAACCTTATCACGACACAAAACAACGCTATGAGACGTCATACTAACGTTGAACCCCTGATCTAAAATCTCGCGGCCGATTAAGATATCATTTTTAAGACAACTATCCGGTACAACATGAAATAATATCTCTAACCGTAAATCGTTAATTATAACTTCAGATAAAATTTGTAGGGTACTTTGTACGCTAACGTGACCGATTCCGGTTAAATTTACAATATTATTTACTCGCTTGCCACTAAACTTTGACGCAACACAATCTTTGATCAGAGAGCATTCGGCACCAGAATCGTAGTAAAATGGGTATGACTCACCAGCATTCATCAGCACACCGCTGGGATTGCTGACATAACAAACGTCAACACGTCGCTCACTGGTTGCCGCTGCGGCAGGCGCTACCCCAGAACTGCTTGATCCACCCGCCGCGCTGGTGCCCGCACTATTACTTCGTGGACATTTTGCTGCCGGGCCCTTGATGGCTTCTATCAAGGACATCATATTCTGGTTTTGAGCAGCCAGCAGCTCCCGAAGCATGTTCTCGTCGCACCGTGACGACATCGCTCCAGTCTCCGTGTTTTCTTCAACTCGGGTGTATCCCACTTCTGATGTCGCGTCAAAGGTGTTTTCTTCACGCTCCGACATGGTTTTATGTAAATGTGGGCACACGAACGAAAGATGATTTAAATCAAAAATAACTTTATTTAGACTAGTGGTTGTACACGAGAAACAAACGCGTGCGTCGGTAGCGAGCGTCCGCTCCGGCTGTCCGAACTCAACTGCCACAACACTCGGTCCCTTCTCTAGCCCTCGCTGCATCCCCTCTACCGACGATCGTGTCCAAGCGGTAGGGCGCGCTTGCGTTTCCGGTAACGATATTATTGATTCGCAAAGCTAATTGTTAGATGGCGCTGCTTGTAGCACTATGGCGCCATCAATCCACGACATACATAACAATAGAACTTGTGTCTAACATACGTCACTTCTGGCTTTACACGGTTCTAAGCATACGTCAAAGTTTACTACGGAAGTTACCAGAGGCGCGGTGAGAGCTCAGTCTAAAATTTCAAGTAAAGTTAGATTATTTTGACAGTTAGTGAATGAACTATAAATTTACTTGAGAATTTAGACAAAACAACAAACTGCAAATTTTAAAAACACCCAGCGTAACCTGTTTAAGTTGACTTAGTGTATTCTTATCATAAAACAGGTAAGAATAACGGCTGAATCTATTTTCAAAATTGTACAATACTATACTCTGCAGCAAATTAATGAAGTTAATAAAAGTATACGTCAAAGTGTACGCTTTATACTGCTGTGTTTCGTATGGTGCGTGTAGAGATCCGGAGACCCTTTTTTAATGGAAACGAGACATTCCATATAAGTCCTCAGGGGTGACAACTATTTGCGTTTTCATTCTTAACCGAGAATAAATGTAGACGTCTATGGGCCACAGCATCCATTTATCATTGGGTGGACAGTTTGCTCGTATGTCACTCTTATTCTATTTCAAATCCGTTGTTAGTTGACGTCTACCCGGTGAAATGAATATTCCTACCCATTTTCAAGTCCCTAGGTCTTATGTTTCCAGAGATATCATGACGAGTCAGTAAATATGTGGAAATCTCTTCCATAATATCCACAACAGCGCTACCTACCGGCTCCAATCATGAATCCAAAGTTTCAGTCTCTAGGCCTTATGGTTCCGGAGATATCGTGATGAGTACCAGTACATAGGTGGAAATCTCTTACCCTTGATCTCGACACGTCAAGGTCAAGCAATTTTCTATTCTTAAAATGGCTCTAATTAATAAAAAAAATTTAATACTCTAATTAATCCATTTTATATTTTCTTAAAAATCATTTTACACTGCTACTTCGAAAGAAATCGGTTTGAAAAAAAATTTACGTCGACGTCCGGATGTTGATTTTGTACGTGGTCACGATAACTCCCGAAAAAATTGACGTATCGGGACTGGTTTTTTTTAATAGCTTCAGAATTACATCAACTGGTTCCCTATTTCATATCAATAGCCCATTGCGCGTAGTTTGTTAATGAAATCATTTTCATCTTTTAGAAGCTTTATTGCTATTAAAAATATAAAGGCACTTTCATATTTTTTTAGCCCTTGATAGACAAAGGAAAAATGTACCACACATCCTATATCGATTTCATACTTTGTGCAATCAATTTATTTTAGTAAACATTATTAATTTTTTCCCTGTTACAGTAATAAAGCGTTAAATTTAAAACACGTAAATAATATATTTTAAAAGCCAGGAACACAATTTTTTAATCACAATTAAATGAAACGCTCATGACAGGTACACTTTTGCATTTTCCAAATATTTTTGTAATATGATAATAGTGATGATGGTTCGGAGGTTGAATAGACGTAGGACTAAAGTTTTACTTACATTATCTTATAGAAGCTGAGTAATAATTAACAACAGACATGATAATGACTGATGGTGCTGCTCCTTGTACTCGTTTATGTGTTGTAAAATGTAATGGCAATGAAAACGGTATACGTTCTCTTTCAGCAGCCATGACTTATTTCTGTGTCTTTCGAATGCCACAAGGGTGTCGGAGTTCGGGGCATTTACATCAGCCGTTTTCAGGCTTTCTAAGTCATGACACTTACAGGCTTATCATCTATTATGTTATCATCACACGACAATATGAATGCTATAAGTCTTGGCATATAATAAAGTGGAAAAATACCTTAGAGTAATAACATACATAAAAATACTAAAGATAAAAAATAGAAAAAATAAAAACGTCAGATGACGAAAGAGGGAATAACAAAGGAGGAAACGAATCGTATGCGATTCGTTTATAAGAATTAGCTCACAAGTATTTCAATTTTAATAACATCCTTACGGGACGACTATAGAGGAAGAAATGTTTTATTAAGTATGTTAAGTGTTATGTCACGCTGTAGTAATGATTTAATACAATATACTACCTTATATCATCCTGTGGGTGCTGTAAGAGCCGATAATATTAAAACAGTGGTTAACAGTCAGGCTTCCAACCGTGGCAACTATGGATCCCCATGGACCCCCTTCAAGAGGCAACCTGTTATGATTGTGATAGTAAACACATATAAATACTACTCTAATATCACGTTAGTATGTCACGTGATATTAGGTAGTATTTTTAGGGGATAGAATATTATCTGCTATTCTTATCTGTTTAGACTTCATTTTACATTTTATAAAATCGTATGTCTAAGATATAAATCTTCTCTAATTTTTCTTGAATGCATTAGAACAAATACGAAAAACAAGTGTAAATATAAGTGCCGAAATAAAAACATACTACTTGACATTTTATTACCTATTTTAATTTTATCAAAGAACTTAATGAACTTAACAAAATTCTTATTTGTGCACAAAGCACGGTCCTTTATTAAAAATAGATACAAGAAATTTTTAAATTTCAATTTCTCATCTGAAATTCGCGTCAATTATTCTCAAACATGCAATTCTTTCTACAAAACAATTAAGCGAAGCAAATAAATGACCGTATTTGCATATGCGCCGTGCACGGCGAAAAGCATGAACAAAACACGAAGTGAGTAAATTTGTTCTTTTAATTAAACATTGAATTTAAAGTAGAATAAGCTTTGCAACAATTATTAGTTTTATTTTATTCTCTAGATATAGCACATATCTAGCTACATTTAATACATTTTCGCTTATATCTTCGTAATGATAATATAATATAAATATTTATAAAGCATAAGGAAATGTGAGATATTATCCACCTCTTTCTTCTTTACATCCATATATCTACGCATAAATGCTCATCAGTTAACTTTTAATTTAACCCATCATTATATTTCACTAATTTGGTCGATAAACTTCCCTAGGGCGCAAATTCAATTTTAGCTCTGTCGCACTTTTCTCATTTATTCGTTCTAAGTGTACTAACCACCAAAGTATTCCTTTCTTAATTCTGGGCACTTCATCTTTTCGCAAACCACACTTTTCCGTTATAACACAATTTTTCACCCCATCATATTGAGTTACATAATTATTAATCATTATTTTCTGGCGAGAAGTTAGAATGCACGAGTTCGCGAATGTTGATGGTGCTAGTGTACCCATGACGCCAATGCGTCAGCCCAGGCCTGGTAACTTTTCCTTTATTTAAATCAGGTTCAATTGGAGGTTGCACACCTCCAATATATTGTTACGAGCTTGAGGTTCGTGACAATAAAAATTGCCGATAAAATTACCTAAATTAACACTTTAATTTTCTTTACACCAATTAAAACTTAAAAACACTAATAATTAATCACACTGATTCACTTTATTCCGCTCCGAAGCTTCGCTTGTCTCGCCAACTTCAATACTTCCTCGATCGCATCTTGAAGCGCCTATTTATATAAATTAGCACGGAAATATCCAGAATATTCAAGTAAACACGCGCAAGGTACCGAGAGTTCGAGTTTCAACTAGGCGCTAGTGCCGTCGACTAAGGCGCGTAACAATATCATGGTAAAGTTCAAGAGTATACTGCAAAAACCTGCTCAAAATCAAAGTTTAGCGAAGTTAGTTTAGAGTTTCATATATATATATATATATATATATATATATATATATATATATATATATATATATAAGCTAAATAAGTACGGGTGACCGAAATTTTGAGATAAGGGTTTTTTTTAAGTAAAGTCGTGCAGTTAGTCGGTTTTACATGTCAATTGCTAAAATGCTTATTTATGCTGTTTTATATGGTTTATGATTAATGATGGGTAGCTGATAATAAGTACCTGCGATTTAAGTAATGATACAATTATAAAATAATGTGAAAGTTGGGTGTGGCAGAAGAAGCACGAGAGTAGAATAAATGCAGTAGAAATGCGGTCGCTAAGGAGTATGTTAGGGCTGAATGTGAGTGACAGGGTGAGAAACTGTGTGATAAAAGAAGAGTGTGGTTTGCAAGATGATGCGGTGACCAGGATTAAGAAAGGAATGCTTCGGTGGTTCGGTCATGTAGAAACAATGAATGCGGAAATACTGATAAAGCAAATATATGTTGCAGAAGTGAATGGAAGAGTCGGAAAGGGACCTCCTAGGCGGAAGTTTGTCGACCAAATTGGCGATATACTAAAAATGGGCCAAATTAAGAGTACCGTTTACCGACGAGCATGTATGCGTAGGTATATGGATGTGGAAGAGGCGAGAGAGGTATGTCAGGATCGTGCTAAATGGAAGTCTGTAGTCTCTGTCTACCCCTCTGGGTGACAGGCGTGAGTGTTTATGTTATGTTTTTATATTTTTAACTTTTAGGATAAAGGTGTTGTAAAACAAAAGGTTAAACAGAAGCAGTTTGAAAGTGGAGAAAAATAGTATGGAGTGTAACTACTACTATTTTCATTAATTTTAACAATTACCTTATTTATGAAGAAATCACTCTTCTTCTACTGTTGCTTCTTGCAAATTTGTCAATAGCTTGATTGTCAACATTTAAATTTTCAAACCAACCGTGAGCTTCAAGCATTATTAGGTAGTAAAACAAAAAGCATTATTAGGTAGGCATTGTTAGTTTCCGAGTTAAAATGATAAAATTTTTATTTTACTCCAATCTGGCTTTAAGGCCATCCTTCTGGGAATGGATAATCGACAAGTAACAGTGATGCTGTAGCTAGATTTCAGCAATGCCTTCAAAACGTATAACATGATTTTATGTATTTATTTATTAATTTTTACTTTAGTGAAAACGTTAAAGCCATTAATTAAAGACAACAAATTAGTTGCATTCTAACAATATTACCGTCCATTTATACACAAACAGGTTGCACTCATGATTTGTGTCCAGGAGAGCTTTAAGTGCGGTAAGGACACGAGAAACAGGTGAGTTGGCGCGCAACGGTGTGTGTTCATGGCACGGCAAAAAGTTTATGCTTGCGATTACGACAGAAGTTATTTGCAAGTGCAATGTCGGTACAAGTGCTTACACTGCGACAGGGTACCACTTGTACCGACATTGAACGTTGCCGGTATTCTTTTCTGTTTTCTATTTTTTCTATTTTCAATATCCATAGTCGTTTAGGTAGATAACAACACTGACAGAAACAACAGAATAAAGACAAAATGATTAAATTAAACTATAAATACACTCAATTTGCACTGTAGACGCCGGCAGTCGGTCGAGACATCCCAACAACTTCGGATTCGACGGTTGATCGGCCGTTTTCATGCGTTATCGGACGATAACGGTCTTGGTTGTGTACGCGCTCTCTATGTTTTACAAGTGTTTGATTCGATCGTCCGAGTTCAGCCGTCATCGCCCGAGCAAACTTCGGTCGATGTATATTTTATTGAATAAGTTTATTTTTTAAATAAGATTTAATAAAGTTTAGGGTAAAGCTAGCTATATTTAGCTTTGTTATTATATTATATTATTCTACACAGTATCAAACAATGAACTAGAGTTCTTTCATTATTTTTTAATATTGACAAGGCAATAGAGTTGTAAAATGAAGAGTCTACCGCTACGGCAGTAAACTTTAACAGTAGGCGGTCGCTCGTTTGGGGTTACGTCAGCTGCTTACTTAGTTCACATATCGTTGGTTATCACTTATCATCCACTTGATTAATTTGTGGAATAAAGTTCCTACTGATGGGATAAGTTTTCGATTAAAAACCCCTATGGTTTGTCCTGCTCAGTTTTGTACAGGAAAAATATTATTACTTTTGGGTCTGAATGTGTAATTCAATTAATAAATGAAAATCTTACTTGCATTGCTAGTATATTATGGGAAATAAAATATATTGATATAGAAATATATAATAACAGTCACTAGGTAGTTTATATAACCATAATTCTCTCCAAGTATGAGGAATTGACCGTAACTTCTACGTATTGTCTCTGTTCTGTGATGTTAATGCTACTAACCTTTTGGTGTTTAGACCTCCATGTGACTTGACATCTTGTTCTGACTTTTGGCTCTGCTTCATCGCGTGATATGGCGATTGCGTAAAAGTACAGAAAAATTCAAAATGATAGTTCCCTTATATTATTAATGTAAATGCATTTTATAATACATAAATAAATATGTCGCTGAAAATTTTCTTAACATTTTTATCATAATCGACAAGCTTGGCAGGAGGATTGATGATAGCTTTAGAATACTCTGTCTGTATAATTTAAGCATGGTAATTAATGACACAGTTATGCTCATAATCTCATAGACTCCTATGAATCGTTCACCGAGAGAGAATGGCGGGAAGAGCGCGGTGCATAAAAAAGGTAACTTTTTATTTTTCAACACTAGTAATTCATCAAGGCATAATAGAAAAATATAAGAAACATGAAATGTATTTGTTGTTATGTTGATGTAGGTAAATAGAATGTTTCATTAAATAAACAACAAATAACAGGATAAGCAGGGCGCTACTCGTCGACTTTATTGTAATGTACTCGTAATAGAAACAGTAACAGAAACTTTTTTATTCAATGTAGATTATAACAATACTTATTGAAAGTCACTTTTTTCATTTACCACTGGTTCGCAAAAAAAACCTCTGTCCTGGGAAGAACCAGCAAGAAACCCAGTGGGACTTTTTTCCAATAATAGCTTACAACAATGTTTACAATAAACAACACAAGACAAATTAGAAATAGCTTGGTAGCGATCACCCTTCCCAGGGATTATTATCATCCATAAATTCTTTAATATTATAGTAACCCTTTTTATACGAACTTAGTTTAATAATATTTTTGAACTTCGTGTGTGACAAATTTTGTATATTTTCTGGGATTTTGTTGTAAAAGCGTATACATCGCCCCAAGAATGAATTACTGAGTCGGTGGAGTCGAGTAACTGGTACTACTAGCTTGTGTCTGTTCCTAGTATTTACAGAATGAATATCACTTATTTTCGCACAACTACTTTTATTTTTGTGTACGTACATTACATTTTCATAAATGTATTGAGAGGCCAGAGTTAATATATTAATTTCCTTAAATTTTTGCCTCAGTGACTCTTTTGGTTTTAAATTATATATTGCTCTAATGGCCCTCTTCTGTAAAATAAATACAATTTCAGTGAATAAATATAATTTCAGTAATACATATAATTTCAGTAAATAAATATAATTTCAGTGATCGTATTACAAGAAATAACACTATTATTGACAAACGTTGTTTCCAATTCCGATATATAACGTGGTATTATTCATTATTTTTACAGCCACCACTTACAATATTGGTTTGTATTAACTTAAATATTAAAATTTAAGTTATTTAAAAATTTATTTAAATTTCGATTTTTATACGAACCACTAAATCTGCGTTTTTCCTTATGGAAATTTCATCCGATCACGATCAAAGATAGCCTCAGAGTTGACGATACACACCGGCCACTCACTCTCGCCTTAAAGATACCAATTTTGTAGTCACACGCATTCGGTTATTAATGCGGCGATATTTAGATTTAAGATCATCAAGACCATTTATTTAAAAAACAATCTCCAAATCTTTCGGATAAAGTATAACCCCAATCACTCCTGGCTTTATTTCTATCTGTTTGTTAAATTTCACTAAATGATTCTACATTTTGAAGATTAGTTCGGACAGACAAATGTACAGACTGAGAAAAATTTTAAAAATTGTTAGCGGTGCATGTACTTGCTGTTTGCACTAATATTTTATTTTCGCTTTATTTTCCTAAATGCAAATATTCACAAATATACAGTCAGAAGGAGAGTCCAACGAAAATACATAACAAGAAGGAACAAGCATAGAGCTAGAAAGAGAAATTGGAGGAGAAGCTTAAAAGAAACTAGGTAAAAAATTGTTCAATAAAGTCTTGACACCACGCCTGTCTGCCTATCTGTACTAGTATTAACAGAATACTTTGGAAATGATTTACAATAATAAATACAGTTGCATTATAATTTGTTTTTTTTTTGTGACACAACCAGTTTAAAACATCTTTCTTACTATATAGCATGTGTTGGTAATATTATGAATATAAATGGATATATTATCCCTTAGAAATCTTAGTTTTAATCATATTACTTTAATGGAAGTTTTTGGAATGTGCACTCACAATCAATCAATACATGTAAAAATAGAATCCATACCACATTTTATGCATAGCCAGGTTCTATATTTTGCAGCAACTACTAAAAAGATTTTCCATCGATCTTAAAGTACCTATGATATACTGAATATACTTGCAAATTTGCTTTATATATATATATATATATATATATATGTACTATAATTATTCAACAGTGCACTATTTTAACATATAATACCGGTGAAATCTATTAGAAAATCGCTTTAACATTGTTTTAAGGTAATTGTTAGATATAGATATATTTTAATTGTTAATTTCCCAGTACTCCATTTAGATGCGGTAAAACTAATATTAATATTGTAATCTATAGATTATATGGAATAAATCGACATGTATTTCATTAATTGTCGCTAAAATTGTTGGTGTATCCATTCTCGACGAAATTGTCTCCTTTTTTGTAATTCGATGTTTTGGTTTTACTGTAGCAAATTTTTTTCGATATGTTCAGTGTTAGTAAACTGTTTTCTAGCCATTTATTTACTCTAATTAAACCAGTTTCATTTAGTTTTTGAACAGTTTCCCAGTTCTTCTCGTGAATTATAGCTTCCACATCTTCAGACGTAACTGAGGAAGTTATTTTTAAAGTTGGAAATTTCAAACTTAAAGTAACTTTAAAAATACTTATTAAAGACTTAGACTTATTAAAATATACTAAAAGTCTAAAATAATATATAATCATTATGGGAAAGTGAAGCAAAAGGCCTGGTCTTACGAAATGTTAATGTTAACAGCAACAGTGTTTTTAAATCTCTAAATAGTGGCAAACCACACACAACAAACTTTTAATTTTTTATTTAATAGAACGTTACCTTCACAGTAGGATTTTCTCATATATCGTGGGGTTTAGGTTAGTTTAAATGAAAAAAAAAAAATTTATGAACTTAGATATATTGATTATATACTATATTTTATACGTGGTAGAGCCATGCTACAGTTATATTAGTAGTATAGTTGTAGCACGAATGGGTCGGCTCGACCGGGGAAGGACCACGCTCTCACAGAATACCAGCGTGAAATAGTAGCTTAATGCTGCTGTATTTCGTATGGTGAGTGTAGAGAACCTGAGACCCTTTTTACTGGAAACGAGGCATTCCATCTTAGTCCTCACGGGTGACAACGCATCTGCATTTTGATTCGTAATCGAGGATAGATGTAGATGTCTATGGGCCACAGCAACCACTTACCATCAGGTGGACTGTGTGCTCGTTTGTCACCCTATCCTATAAAAAAAAATTGAACAAACTATAATTATATGCATTTACAGAAGCCCAACAACTAACAGCCAATTCTATGAAATATTTTTACTACTACCCGTTCTTGTCTTTACTTCCTCAAGATATTATCCATCCACGAAACACACGGGAGAGTTTTGGGTCTTCTGAATATCTAATAATATATCATATTATTTGGTAGCAGGTAGTGAATTCTTTTTCGCCACCGCTACACAGTATTATCAAGATCCTGCCGAACGTTCATGATTTAGAAATATTTTCATCCAAGCAGATAAAGCTTGTTTGAATATAATCGATGGAAAATATTTTCGGCTAAGCAAGTGGTAAATCTATATAAACAAAAAATCAATTACAGCATGTACGAAAGACCATCACTTAAGAAAGGCTGAACAGATTTTGGTGAACTTTCACACTTACAATTGGACCCGGTAAGTGGTATAGTTTGCGAAACGAACATTTGAAATGAAAATTAATAATATTATTACTTGATTTAGAAAACAATTTACTTCATAGTTTGAGTAATAATTAGTCTAGGCTTATTTTTTTTAAATATTTTTAGGCACATTAAGTAATAAAAAGAAATAACTAAACAAAAAAGAGTATATCGATGTCGATTGTTGCTAACAAAGCGAACGAAATGACTATAGATTAAAGACGTAATGTTTTGTAAAGTAACGTCGTACGTAATACTGCTAAAATAGGAATGTCATTTTTCTAGTAAGTCAGAACATATGAGTATACTTACTCTTATATTTGCCATAAAATTAAGAGACCAAAGATGACCATTTGACATTTATATTCAACGTATGAATTATACCTTTCAATAGATTTGTCTCTTTTTTGTCTTATTTGAAAAGTAGATTAGAAAAGCGAGACAAGTATACTGACTCAATTCATGTAGAATTGTAGGTTCTCTCTATGCATACGTATGTATGTAATTACTCTAAAAAATCCGTAGTGCCATTTGCCTAGATATATAATACACAATACGACATAAGAGGCAAAACAATTGATCTTATAAAATCCTACTTGACTAACAGGATTCAAATTACTCAAGTACCACGGATTTGTCCAAGAGCTAAACATGAATATATTTATGTCTATTTTCTTAACAATTAATATATAATTTTACATATTTATTTATATGTATAATTATATAGACAGTATAACTGGTATATTGTCTAAAATATACTACAATAAAGTTTCATCTGTGTTTCATGAAATTGAAAATATTCGTAAATTAAAAAAAGTCTCTAATTGGGAAATACTACTTAATTAACGAGTATTTAAAAAGCGCATAAGTAGGGATATTACATTATGTATATGTATGACATTATATATACGACATTATATATATGACATTGCATATATAATTTTGACCTCCGATAAGGCTTTTTTATGTTTTGTAAATATCCTAAAACTATTATAATGCCCTACTCCTTTTTCTATTATTATTAATAAATATACGATTAAATAAAATAATTTTTAAACATTTTAATATACTTAATTACAATATAAATAATATAATGAAATAATATAATTGAAGAAATGTGGTAGATTTAATTGATACTATAATATTTGTACGCCTAAGGGTTAAATGCATCGAATATCATTTTTTAAAAGATTTATTCTGTTTCCCGTTTTCAAAAATAAATAAATTTGAATTTGAAAGAAAGACGAATCACACTGTATTACTATGCTACTAATTACACATATGTATTTTTATAATTTAAAATGAAAAAGTAATTTTCTGCTATATTATTGTAAGTGCAGGAATAGTTGCTAAAATAATAACGTATTTTTATATCATTACGTTTAAAATTTTTGTAGCATTTTCCCGATAATGCAAAGATTTTGTGTGAAATAATACTGTAAGGAGTTTTACGATATTATTTAAGCGAAGAAAAACCGTATTAGGATATACCAACTTTTTACATTTACATAATGAAAAATGACTTATTCGAATTTGACGCTTATACATAGTGCCTTTAGTTTTATTGTAGCTTTGTTAGACATTTTTCTAACTCACGTTGGTATATTATTTCTTAAGTTTTTTCTCAAAACTGGAAAACAAGAGCTTAATTTTGGTATTTCAGGTAAAACAATTTAATAATGTAAAGTATTTTTATAATCTTCTTTTAAACAGTGATAGTAGAAATATGAATATGAATACCGAAAAGTAACTTTTTTTATAGGTGAAAAACGAGCACACAGTCCACCTGATGGTAAGTGATTGCAGTAGCCCATAGACATCTATCCTTGATTAAGAATCAAAATGCAGATGCGTTGTCACCCGTGAGGACTAAGACGGAATGCCTCGTTTCCAGTAAAAAGGGTCTCCGGTTCTCTACACTCACTATACGAAACACAGCAGCATTAAGCTGCTATTTTACGCTGGTATTCTGTGAGAGCGTGGTCCTTCCCCGGTTGAGCCTACCCCTTTGTGCTACAACAATAAATCTAATAAAACTGCAGCATGGCTCTACCACGTATAAAACTTTAAAAGTGTATTAGTATAATGTTCACTTTCACTAAGTAACGTCATTTTGAGGTCGTGTCGGATTAATTCAATCCTGCAGTCAAAGGTGAACCACAGGGGATTATTATATAAGGTGAATATTATTTTATAGATTTTGATCAAAAAACACAAGTCATAGTATAAAATGTTTTTATTATATAAATTTTAGCAAAGGCCTAAAAATAATCAACTTTAGCAAGACCCTGCTGCATCCTTAAACTGTAAAAACATAAATTAAATCAAACTTCTCACAATCACTATAATTATTTGGTTCATATTTAGAGATCAATTAGTTTTGCTTACAAGTTACTCATCAGTTTTAGAAACTACCCACTTCAAACATCTGTTATTGCAGCACATACTTGGCAGAACGAAACAGTGTGTTCTGGGCAAATGTACTTATGACATTCTTCACAAACACACTTGACACACTTGACACCTTTTTCGTACACCTGGAACTCTGATAGGCGGTTCTTCTTGCGATACGCCACTGAATTCTCTAATTCTTTTGCGCGCGACAAAATGTTATCATGGGGTGCTTAAATATAGGACTTAAGCAGAAAGTTTATTATGCTTTCACTCGTTAAAAATACTTCAAAGTTTTTACCCTTATCAAATAAAATCTCTCTTAATTAAACTCTCATTTTACCAATTTTAGATTATGCTGATGTTTGTTTTTTTTTTGATTTCACGGAGGAGCAATTAAATAAACTTGAACGATTACAATCTCACCTTAAAACACTCTTAAAATTTTCATCCTTTCAAGCTATTATTCTTATTTTATCCTTGTATTTATTGTATAACAAAGTGCACACTTTATTATTTTTTATTTATTACATATATTTGTAACTGTCCTACTGGAATAAATTTCATTATGACATAAGTAGAGCTCTTGTACAAACTTTTCCATTGTTTGTGTGTACATTAAATACAATTATTTTATACATAAATAAAATAAAGTTACGAAGCGCTGAATTTTGTCCGCTTATCAATATTTCTCTATGAATATGGAGGTATAGTTTTTATTTTTAGGTATGTGAAATGTTAACCAAGTTAAGGAGATAATAATAATAATTTCTTTATTCAGGAAAAGTTTTAACAATATATATTTTTACATCTGCGCCTGAACTAAGCAATGAACTTGTATCTCAGGCAACAGTACTCTTTCTTATGGGACAATTTAATAAAAATCTTTCTGATTAAGAAACTTACGTAAAAATATATCAAACAATATCATTTAAAGTATGAAAATTAGACCTACATGTATAACTAAATATATTGTTGAGTGTAAATTGTTTCTCTCGTAAGGGGTGCGTGTTAGTGTGCGTGTGCGTGTGCTGCGGTGTGGCGTGCTATGCGGTGTGTGTGGTGTGTGTGTGTGTGTGTGTGTGTTTTAGTGTGTATGCGAGGGAGAGGGTGAGTAGTATACATTAAAGTGATAATTATAATGATAAAATATAATTTAATGGTATATTAATTATACATTATAGAAGTAATTCAGTTATTTAGGGATTTCAATAATACTTCTGTTTCATCATAGTCTAGTTTTTGAAGCCATTTGAATAGGTTTTTTTTACATTGATTCTTATTTAAAATGTATAAATTTAGTTGCTTATTTATTTTATTGTACAAGAATGGACCAAGAAAACAAAAATATTTATGTGCATACGAATGTTTAAAGGTAGCAGTATAGCACTTTGTCCGATCTTCTCTTTATTAATTGAGATCAGGTAAAACTTAGTAACCCATGTTGCTTTAAAATCGTCAGATAAATAAATAATTGTCGGACTGTTAATACTTGGCAGTGTTTATATAGTTCATATGTTGGATAGAGAATGGGTAAAAAAGTACAAACCTTTAAAACATCTCTATGAGCTCTTTCCAGTGGAGTTAATGTAGTTCTTGGGGCTCCGCCCCATATTGTTATACCGTAAGTTACAATGGATTGACACAATGCAGTGTATATTTGTTTCACTAGTTCGGGTTTAGCTACATGCCTCAGATTTTTAAAGACATAAATTACTTTTCGAACTCGGGACGTTAAAACTTCTAAATGATCTTTAAAATTCAGTTGATTATCAATAACAATACCTAAATACTTAACACAGTTGGTTTTGGATAAAGATGGGCAGGTACACGGTAATCCTAAAGGTTTTATTAAATTTAAACAAATGTGAGCAGTTTTATTATAGTTGATAGTTGATTGAGGATCATTTGTCATGGAAAAGGTGATATATTTAGTTTTTTCAATATTAAGAGATAGGTGGTTACTACGTAACCATACCGAGACAACATAAATTCCAGTTTGAGCGTTATCAAAAGCCTCCTTCCATGTACTTTCTGAGAATAGGAGTGCTGTGTCATCAGCATATGATATGATTTTGCCATGGAAGGATTTAAGTTTTAAGAGGTCATTTATGTAGACGAGGAATAGAATTGGGCCCAGAATACTCCCCTGAGGAACTCCGTAGCTAACAGGTACATCAGAACTACATTGGTTATTTATTGTAACACACTGTAGTCTTCCAGTTAGATAGCTTTCAAATAATTTTAGTTGTGTACTCCGTATACCAATTTTTTCAAGTTTCCTTAGCAGAATGGGGATAGAGACCGTGTCGAATGCTTTCGCAAGGTCCAGAAAAATCCCTACCGTATTATTACCGCCTTCGTCTAGATTTTTGATGATATTATCGGTTAATTCAAGTACTGCATCATTGGTAGATTTTCCGGATCTAAACCCGAATTGACAGTTTGATAGAATATTAAAGTTCACTAGGTACTTTACAAGTCTGATATTAATAAGATTTTCCAATACTTTTGAAATAGAAGGAAGTATAGAAATAGGCGTATAATTATTCACACGGTCTCTATCTCCAGATTTATATATGTGGTGAATTATGGATTTTTTTAAATAATTAGGGAATATTCCGTTCGCGAAACATAAATTAAAGATATAAGTTAATGGTGGGATTAGGATATGTCGGAAAGTTTTTAGAAAGTTATTAGAGATTTCGTCCCAACCAACTGTACATTTTGATTTTAAATTTATTATAATGCGTTCTACTTCGTCCACATCAGTAGATAATAATACAAACGATTCTCTTGTTGTATCAAGGTTAATTTGTGATAATTATTGTTTTTCTACAACACTTTTTTCTGCGATGTTTTTCCCAACAGTTGCAAAGAAATTATTAACACTATTTAAGGAGTCTTTAATACAGTCAGTTTTCAGTAATTCCTGAGACGATGATTTCTGTTTAGATGTGTGTGTAATAGTTTTAATGGCTTCCCAAACTTTTTTGCTGTCTTTACCCGCTAATTCTAATTGTGTTTTCTCATACTCTCTTTTAAGCTTTTTTAATAATCTATTGCAATAATTTCTGTATCGTGTATATGTGACTTTAAGCACTATATTCTCTGGTGCACGTTTTACTTTCAGATGCATTCGATCCCTATTACGCATACATCTTATTAGACCGGGGGTTATCCATGGCTTAATGTTTTTTAATCGTCTAGATGTATATACTATGCTTGTATTTTGTTCTATTGCAGTTTTTAATGATGTCACTAAAAATTCTGTACAAAAGTCAGCGTCATTTGACTTATATATTGTTTCAAAGTCTATATTACCTATGTCCGCAAGTAATCCTTCATTATTTAATTTAGTTCTATGTTTTAAAGGGGACTTTTTAATTTCATTCTGATTTAAGCACAGGAGTACTGCTTGATGGTCAGTTAATGTAGAAGTAATCACCAATGTAAGAGCTGGCTTTTTTGTTTTGAGCAAGACGTGGTCGAGACACGTTTTATTTTCCCTTGTTGGACAAGTGTGGGCAGGTAATAAACCATGGCTAGCGCAAAGATTAAGATAATCATGAGCTCTTTTATCTCTATTTTCTGGTCTAATGTCTATGTTTAGATCACCTATAATTGATATGTTTTTAAAAGTTGATAAATTTGACAAAATAACGTTAAGATAGAGATTAAAAGAGTCCAAATTGCAGTATGAAGGCGAACGATATATAGCTATAATTGCAGTTTCGAGACCGAGTTTCATAACAAGACAGTTTCCTTCTAGAAATGTCGGTTCTTCAAAAGTAATATTCATATCAGATTTTGCATATACCACGATTCCGTCATTCTGCAATGCATGTTTTGTTGTTGCATAACTACTATATCCATTTAAATTAGGCAATAAAGGATCAGAACACTTCTGCTAATGAAAAAAGACATGGTTGGCCAAGCATATAGTTTCTCACTTCATTATGGCAGATTCAGATTAAAATTGACAAGTCATCTCCTATATCTTCATCCATATAAATTATATGGCATTTAGTTTAAAGTTTATAAAACAGAGAGAAAATACTAAAAAGAATATAAGTATTGGTTGTGTATTGTGTAAGTGTGTAGTGGTATGTTATGGAGTTATAGATATAAATTAGTATCATTAGCATATAGAGTGTAGAGTAGTTAAAAAAGTAATAAGATAATGTGTACAGAACAAAATAAAAAAATGAATAATCTAGGCTAGTACAATATTTGTATATAGTATTTGAATAATTAGTAAAAACATTTTTCTTATTATATACACTATAAACAGGAATGATAGTCATATGTTGGCTTCCTTTAGCTTTGCAAGATCTGCTTCTTCATTGATTCTTATTTGTGGGCTACCTTCCTTCTTCCGCAAGTATATTTTTCCATAAGATGACCAACAGAAAGCATATCCATGTGTTTTAGCAAAGTTGCGAGCGAGGAAAAATAATCTTTTACCCTTGAAAGTGAGACTTTCAGAGATGAAAATAGGTACTGAAGGGCCATCCAATTTCAGAAGTAATGTGTTAAGTTTCTTTTCACTTCCAGATTTGTTATAAGCATTAACAGATTTTAATATACTCTCCTTCCTAAGGATGGATACAAATTCGACCACGATAGGTTTAGGCGAATGGGGTTTGGCGAATCCTCGATGTAGATGTTTTATATCCGTCGTTAGAATTGGGGTATTTATAAGATCTCCAATGCTCTGTACCACCCTAGTAAGTTCTAGTTTTGACTCATTTGGAATTTTAGGAATATTACGTATTTCAATTTTTGCAGCACACGTGTTATTTTCGAAGTTATCAAGCCGGTTTTCAAGTATTTTTATGTAAGCGAGTTGTTCTTTATGCACACGTTTTAACAGATCCAACTCCTTACGAAAGTCATCATATTTATCCGACAATAATTGTATCGTGGCCGTAATTTCAGAATTCTGTGTTTTAATATCTTTAATGGCGGACTGTAGGCTTTCTAGTTTATTATTATGTTGCTCAGTGAAATTATTAAATAAACTGCGAATTTCGTCCAGAAATCTAGATCCTTCGATCTCCCGCTTACGTTTCTGTCTTGTTTTATTATTCTGCGATTCTTTTTCCATTACCACTTTATCGCTTAGGCCCACGTCGTCGAAATTAGAATCCGAAACTGATTTTTGAGGCGATGGAGTTCGTTTTAATGGCAATGTTAATTAAATGTAATTAGCCGCGAAATAAAAGTAAAGTTTATAGCTCACCACAATTCAACAGTGTAGGTGTTTCATAGCGCTGGTTACGAAGAAATTGCGGCCAGCGGTAATTAGCGCGTCGTAGCAAATATTAGCGTGATCGATGATAATGAAAGCAATTATGCAACCAACTCTTTCCCTCGAGGTGTGCGGGTCGGGGAGAACACAGCGACGAAGCGGCTACGGCGACCAGCTTGAGTTTGAATTTATGAATGTATGTTGTACAGTTTTATTTGTTATCCTACATTCACTTAAGGTGTACAATTATGTGAAACTACCATTAAGTTTTAAAATAAAAACAAAAACACGTCTGCTTGCAACGCGATTTCGGACGAAAGAGGTGAATAAAGTGGTGGTATAAATTTGATTAAATGCTATTTACCCTTATTGATGAAAAGGGTAAATAAGTAGATTCACCCTTTTCATCAATATAATTGAGTACCTACATAATAATAAAAAATAAAACAAAGTGAATTATATGAAAAGTTGTATAAGCAGATATAATCATTATTTTATAACATACGAGTAAGTAATGTACTTCGCCAATACTGTCAAAAACTTAGGCGTCATATTTGATCACCATTTAACATGGACCACGCATATCGCTGAGGTTAGTCGTAAGGTCTACTTTACTTTGCATTCGCTTAAATGTCTACAAAATTTCTTACCCTTTAAAGCTAAAATATCACTCATGCTTACTCTTATCCTACCTTTCATTGATTATACGGATGCCTGTTATTTGGATGCTACAGAGGAGCTTCTTAATAAACTTGAGCGCTTGCAAAATCGGTGTATCCGTTTTATATTTGGGCTCAAGAAATTAGACCGTATATCTCAGTTTCATAAGCAACTCAAGTGGCTCCCAATTCGACTTCGAAGGAACACTCGATTGTTATGTCTCCTCTATAAAATTTTGCACAACCCTTCCTCTCCCACATACCTCAGAAACCGTTTTTCGTTCACCCATCCACCGGACAAACCATGCAGATCTCTTGTTAAAACTCTTCTTGACTTTCCCGTCTATAATTCTGGTTTTTACTCCCACTCCTTTTCAGTTCACGCGGTATGGTTATGGAACTCACTATCGTCAAATATAAGAAATTCCGAAACTTTATTGGAATTTAAGAAACGTCTTAGAGATAACGATAATTGACGACTCCGTGGCGTAGTGGCTTAGCAATGAGTGGCTGCGCTGGGGGTCGCGGGTTCAATCCCGCCGAACAAGTATTTGTATGGCTTACAAATAATTGTTCCGGGTCTGGATGTTTGTCCTTGTGCAATTTATGTTTGTAAACTGCCCCCAGGATACAGGAGAAAATCCTAGTGTAGGGGTAACGTTTAAAAAAAAACTACTTTGCATCCTGTTAATTAATATATATTATTCTACTATATTAGTTTTAGTTTATATATATTATATGTAACTATTGTATTTATTATTATTATTATGTATTGATTTATTTATTTTTATTTATTGTTTTATTTTATATAATTTACGTAACATTTTGTATATTATTTATTTTTTAGTAGTACTAATGTATGCACTAAGTTTGCATTATCAATATAATTTCCTTTATGGATCTACTGAAAGATATTTCAGCAAATTATGGAATAAGTAGAAATTACTATAAGGCTGCTTCTGTATCTTGATGTGTGTACATAAAATAAATAAAAATAAATGTATGCAAATAAAATATAAAAGTGGTAATCAGAGTAACAATTAATACCCATTATTTAAAACAGAGAA
This sequence comes from Parnassius apollo, assembly GCA_907164705.1. NCBI lineage: Eukaryota > Metazoa > Arthropoda > Insecta > Lepidoptera > Papilionidae > Parnassius > Parnassius apollo. Next base: position 7,807,411 of record CAJQZP010001342.1, read on the forward strand.
AGCGTTTTAGAATTATTAGTAGACACACAACAAAAGGCTTGTTATTGGTTCGAACCAATATCGCACAACACTACACAAAAAAACTTCGGCTAGCTCGTGCTCAAATTAGTAGTCGGCGCTTTGTATGAACGTACACAAAATGAAAACTGCTAGATAAAACGTTTGTGGAAACTTAAGCTTTGCAAACAAAAATTTACTATAGATTAGAATTACATTTACATTACATTACGAATACATGTTTCACTAAAAGCTGAAATTATATCAAAGAAATAGTTCGTTTACATTGCATTATGGTAGACAGAGAGAGAGAGAGAGATTTCAGAGCGATTGTAACCAAATGCAATCAATATACAGGGTTGTTTTGAAATAACCGGCTAAATTTGAATGGTGAAGAAAAATTTATTAAAAAATTTTTGTGTTTTTTATCTTTTAAATTAATAATAATTGGTAATGCATTATTTTAACTGATTCACATTCATAAATATCTAACGCCTACTATTTTACTACGCACGCACACATTCGTAAGGGTCGCTGGGTCGACAAAAACGTTGTGAATTGAATCGCATACAGAGGAGTGCACGTACTCGTAGTTGTTGCCCACAAATCACATCTGATTTGGGGCAACTTCAAATAAAAGTAGAAGCCTTACTTTCTCATATTTAAAAAAAAACTACAATAAGGGTATGTCATTGTTTATACAGGGTTACGGGTAAAGTCGACCTAGATCCTTTAGGGGGTTTGTAGTTTGCAATTTCCGACTGTTTCGACTATGAAACACCATACCACAAACTTAACCGTTTTCGAGATATTGGATATTTAACAAAAAGTTGGCAATTTTTATAAAAAATTTTGTCTATAGTACTATTTTTTTAATTTGTGCATTTTTTTTTATTTTTCTTATAATTTTTGTGTAGTAGATAGGTTGCTTTATTATTTTAAGCACCAAGAAATAAGGTAAATAAAAAATCTTGGTCGTAGTTTATCGATTGATAGTTGAAAAAAAGAAATAAATTTATACAAAGTATTTTTTCTATTTATTACATATATATATATGTATGTATATATATATATATATATATATATATATATATATATATATAAATAATATATTAGGCATATTTAAAAATAACCTATGGCAGGTATGTGGCAGATGTACTTAAAAATATCTACGTTACTTCAGCTATCCAACAAACTATAGCAGTCTTAGGTTTACGAGAATTCCTAGAAAAAACCTAGGATGAAAGGCTCACAGGTAGTAGTAAAAAATAACTGTGTTGTGTGTTCAACAAGCCATTTCCGTGTTTTTGTGTTTAATTTATTAGTCTACTTACGTGATACGTGGTAGATGCGATACTCAGTGATTTCTATTTCCTACTCAGCTTGGCTTGTATTTTTGGGCTGTTTTTCTTTGGATTCGTGACTGTGCTTGCTAAATAGACTTTGATTTGTGCTTTTGATATTTAACCGTTGAAGATGAACTTCAAGAACGAGGAATATACTGATATTTCGATTTGTTACGGATACTGCAATTGTGTATCCGCACGAACTCGTGATGAATACATAGCATGTTATCCCGGCCGCCGAGTGCCAAATGATAGTGTGTTTGACAGAATTTGTCGACGACTTAGTGAGACTAGCTCTGTTTCAAGGCGACGAACAAACCTGCGTAGACTATGTGTCAGTGATGATGACGAAGAGCAAGGCAATGAGATAGTTCGACGTTTAAGATTGGATCCAACTACTTCTACCAACATTGTTGTCCGAGAACTCGGGACTCTCGCAGTGGAAAGTGTGGTTTACTATCCATATCGCGGGCCCATACGTATATCTCTACACGCCAGTACAAGTTATCAAGAATTTCTGCAAATTCGTGATGAATGCAGATTTAAAAGACTCATCATTTCTGAGAAATATCTTATTGACAGATGAGTCCAAATTTGATAAAGATGGTTTTACCAATTACCACAACGCTCATTATTAAGCACTGAAAGAACAGGGAAATCCCAATAAGAAACGGATAAAGGGATCATAACGACGATTCAGATTGAATATATGGATAGCCATAATATCGAACCGTTTGATTGAGCGTCACTTTTTTCCTGACAATTTAAATGGAGAACACTACGAAAACTTTCTAACACAAGATTTATCCGCCTTACTGGATGATTTAACACTCAATCATATTGGAGACATGTGACTTCCGTGTTACGGTTGCCCGGCACATTTCAGGAGAAGCGTTACAATGGGCAGAGACAAAGTGATAAATTTGACGCATGAGCATTGTTATTTTTTAATACTATCTGTAAGCGTTCCATCTAAGTTTTTTCTAGGAATTTTGATAATAACCTATATTGTTATACTTTGTTGGATAGCTGAAGAAACGTAGATATTTTTAAATACATCTGCATTATACCTGCCATAGATTTTTTTAAAATATTTCTTAAAGAAAAAAATACTTTGTACAAAGAGGAACGGCAGATTTAGTACCGCATACTTTTTTCGCTGTTTTGTTATAGAATTTATACCAGATATTAAGGCGACTAAGCCATTAATTTTCATGTAAGTATTTATATTTTTAGAACTTGGGATTAATTAATAATAGCAATAAAAATATTTTAATAAATAAACGTAATATAAGCATAAACTAAACGCAATGAGGGCTACCGTTTTTGTGCTCACCAGTTGGCGCCACCGTCGAGTAAAGTCATTAAGTATAGCTGTCAAAGTTTGTTAGCGCGGTCGTGAAAAGAAAGTTTACATTAAAATCATGGGTATGTTCCGAAATACAACGCAGTATACTGTCCAATGCAAATGACGTCATCATTTGACACTTTATTGTACTAGCGTACCGCCGCCATATTGCGTCGGATATCCGGCCATAATAAAACAATTTTTAATTGTGTGTTTGCCGAATGAAGCATGCCAGAATTTGTTTCTATTTATTCAAATACAAAAATTATAGAATAATTGATGGTATATCCATTAGGAGGATGTAATGATTTTTGGAGCACAAAATGACAAAATAATCGCCAACACTTTTCCAAATGGCGCAAAAATATGACGTCATATACTGTCCAATGTTTTGGAACGAATCACCAGTATAGCGTCGATTCATTACGTCATTTGCATTGGACAGTACAGTGTGTTGTATTTCGGAACATACCCCATATTTAATACTTTAACACCGTACCGTATAAATACAGAGTATGCCTCAATGTTGCGCAGTCGCCTTTTGTTCGGAAAAAAAGGAGGATATGTTTCCGAAGGATAAAACTGTTTCAAAGCAGTGGTTAATAGCGATTCGAAGGGACAACTATACCCCTGATTAAATACACAGGAAAATCAATGTGAAGAACATTTTGTAAGTAAATACAAAGTTTTCATACTCATTTATCACAGCAGCCTTTGTCGACATAAACGGCATCAGTCTCGTTAAATGCCACAGTTACTGAAAAAAGGTAGTAATCAGTTTGATGTACTCGAGCGTAGAAAACTATCATTTGAACTTATCAATGTTGAACATGTTATAGGCTTAGGAAAAACATTTAAGATTCTTAGTAACAAGTTGTCATCTAATTTGGTAGCTCTTGGAGGAAGAATCATATTTGTGTGCTTCATGCTTGCCAATTTCAATGTTGCTAACCCTGGGACACTCATGTGGTGGGTTCTTCCAAAAACCAAAGAGCCCTTTTCCTCTATAACTTATTCACACAGATATTATACAATATAGCTATTTGGCAAAGGTTTTCTGTAAGGTGAAGGCAACCAATTATTATATCTCAAGAACCATTCTCAAGTTATGGTTGCTCAAATTCAATCAGGAATCTATCTTGTTTGTGTTTCTTTCATGCTTGAAAATGTTGGGCACAATTTATGAGTATCGAACTTAGTGTTGAATTTGTATTTCATCAGTGCTATTTTTATATCTATGGCGATCTCATGAAATAAATTACTTACAGATGTCATCCAAGAACAAAGTTTGTGAAGTTTGCTGGGACAATGCTTGAGATTTGAGCTTACATGTACCAGAAGGACCACAAGAAAGACCCCAGTATATTGTGTTGTCCAATATAAGAATTTCCGCTTTCGTGCAATATATACACTAGAGGTATCCCGATAAGATAAGATAAGATAAGATAAGATATTTTTATTTACTCAAACATGTGTGAGATATACAATGCATGGGCAGAGATATGTTCTTGGGTGTTAGTGTTATCAGTGTCAACATGTCTTACCGTCATATTCGGTGTGTAAAATTTAAAGTGATTAAATTGTTAATTTTCATTTAACATTGGCAAAGTCTATCAATATACAAAGTCAGCGAGATTATTACTTACTACAGTCATAATTAAAAATATATGTATGTATAAGGCAATTATATAATGTCAAAATTTATCATTGAGAAAGTCCGTTACAGTGTAGTAGCATTTTTCAATTAGAAGTTTTTTGAATTTATTTTTAAAAAAGATTGCTGTTCAATGATTTATACATCTGAGGAATTTTATTATAGATTTTAGGAGCCATGCATACTACACTCTTTCTTAGCAGAGCCGTTTTTGCTTGTTGCAAATACAATTTACTTCCGTCACGACGGTTGCGCTTTACTTTGTCAGTTAACCGTGGAAATAGGTTGGGATTGGCCCTGACAAAGAGAGCCTTCTCCATTATGTATAAGGACGGAAGTGTAAGAATTCTGTGTTTAATAAAATACGGCGCACAACTATCGGTAGCCTGAAGACCAAACATTGCACGGATACATCTTTTCTGACTTTTAAATGCTACTTCTCTGTCAGTTGAGTTACCCCAGAAAATAATTCCATATCTAAGGACAGATTCGACTATCCCATAATAAGCTGTTAGAAGTGCGTCAATGTTAACTGTAGCAGAAAGTCTAAACAGGGCATAAGCCGAACTATTTATTTTTTTATTTAGTTCTAGTATATGGGCTTTCCAATTTAGTTTTTGATCAATTTGTAAGCCGAGAAATCGGTTGTATCTACTTCAGCAATAACAGTGTCGTTATATTTTACTTTAATATTAGATGGGGTGATTGGTCTTTGGCTAAAATGCATAATGTGTGTCTTATTTAGGTTAATTTTCAAATTATTATTATTTAGCCATGTTATTATTGATATTAATGATTCATTTATGTCATTTTTATAAGAAAAGATGTCATCACAGTTAATAGTTATAGTACTATCGTCGGCAAATAAGGTCATAGGTTGCTTAGTGGCATTTGGGAGGTCATTTACATATACTATAAATAAGAGAGGCCCTAAGACACTGCCCTGTGGGACACCGTATTTTACCAAACGCTCTGTCGATGAGCTTATGTTCTCAGATTTGGTCTTTACATTTAACCCACATATTTACGTTTTTTGACGACGGTTATTTAGATAAGACTGGAACAAACTCAATACATTGCCCCTAATACCATATGCCTCGAGTTTGTGAATTAAAATATTATGGTCAACATAGTCAAAAGCATGAGTCATATCACAGTATAGTGAACATACCGGTGTTCTGTTGTCAACGTGTGTTATTACATTTTTATAAAAATCATAGAGTGCCATATTTATTGTTTTATTTTTGCGAAATCCTTTTTGTTCCCTACACAAAATGTCATTTTTTTCCAAATAATCATTAAGTTCATTATAAAAATATTTTTCAAATATTTTAGAGAATATTGATATTAAGGCTATAGGTCTATAACATTCCATTGATTCTTTGTCAGCTTTTTTGAATACAGGTTTCACGATGGTGACTTTAAGTTCATCGGGAAAAATACCCCTTTCTATGCTCAGGTTCATGATATAGCTCAGGTGATGGCAAATTTCTTTATTTACGGACTTGATTATTTTAGTAGCAATGCCGTCATGTCCTACGCTACTTGTGTTTCTCATATTTTTGATAATATTAAATATATGTAGTGGTAGACTTGGAGCCAAAAACATAGAGCCGAGCATGCGTCTGAGGTTTCTATCAATATTTTTTCCACATCCTTCTAATGGTTTAATTTTGTCAATAAAGTAGTTGTTAAATGCCTCAGCAATTTGTTCAGTATTAGTTATATGCTCTTTGCCTACCCTTATTTTTGATATAGACTGAGTGGGTAAATTTAATCTCGATTTATTAATAATTTGCCATGTTGTTTTAGACTTATTGTCACTTGTTTTTATTTTGTAATTATTTTGGGCTCGTTTAGTCAGATATATAATTTTTTTAAATAGTTTTGTATACTTTTTGTAGTTAAGTTTATTAGCACTAGTTGGTGATTTTCTATATTTCCACAATAAAGCTCTTTTCTTTTTGCTACAAATTTTTAGTCCATGTGATATCCATTTTGGTTTATAAGTTACTTTTATTTTAATTTGTTTTAATGGGAAACATAAGTTATAGAAAAGTCTATATTCTAGCAAAAAACAATTATATGCCAAATTTGGGTCATTCATAGTATACATTTCAGAAAAGGATAGGTTTTCCATGCACATTTTAAATTTTTGTATGTTGTCTTTACTGTAATCTCGTATTGTTTTGTACCAGTGTTTTAGTTTAATTATTTTTTTAACCGGGAGTTTTATTAATTGTGCAGTATGGTCAGACAAGCCAAATTCCAACACTTCAGCCCTACATGCCTTTCCACAGTTATGTGCAAAGTTATCTATACAAGTTTTACTACTAAGTCTAGTCGGTTGTTTAAGAGCTAATTTAAAATTATAGTTTAATAGTAAACATTCTAGGTTAGACGTTATATTATTATTTTTTAACATGTCAATGTTGAAATCACCAGCAATTAGTACATTATTACATTTTAATTTTGAAGTACACACTAAAAGCTTTTCTAATTTGTCAAAGAATATATCAAAATTGTTACTTCGATTTGGGACGCGATATATACATATAATTGCAATTTTATAGTCAGTTAGTTCAATGGGACAGCATTCAAATACATTTACTATTGATAACCTCTTAAATTCTAGAAGTTCTTTCCATTTGAGTCCGTTCTTAACTAAAATGCAAGCACCACCTCTGTTGATGTCCTCTCTGCTGAAGCACTCCGCCAGTATATAATTTGGAAGATTTAAAAAAATATTCAGATCCTGCTTTCATAAAATGTTCCGTAATACAAACAACGTCAACACTTATATATCTGTCAAGTAGTTCTTCCAAATTTACCATCAACGCATCCGACTTGCTCAGTAAACTTGCAATGTTTTGATGCATAATGTATAAGAATTTAGTCTCGAAAAAACGAAGATTCTATTTCTTTAGGAGACTCTTGGTCATTAATGATAAGCTCTTCGCTCGTGTAGTAGTAGTAGTCTTGAATTTCAAAAATTAACTCCTTTAAGTTTTTGAATATAGTATTCATTCCATTATTATTTAAAAAACCATAATGCTTGTGAAACATGTCGTAGTCATAATTTATTTTTTTATTAGAGTCCAATAAGAATGCATGTTCATGGGTCATTATATCAAGGTATAAAAGGTTGTTGAATGTTTCAACCCTCCAATTTAAGATGTTATTTAGGTATCCATACTTATAAGTCGGAAGGCAAATTATGATATTCGTGTGCTTGATCTTCTGTAGGATATCACGAATATAATAAATCAATTCGAAATAATTTTTGGTTATTTTAAAATCAGCCTCTCCGATCATTATAACGCAGTAGTCGTCCATGGAGTATCCCTCCAATTTTCGCTCAATATCTTTCAATAGGTACTGTAAATCACAATTTGGGTAGAGGTAATGGCACACTAGGAAGTCTTGGAAATTATTCTCGGCAATTTGAAGTATTTTATTGTTTTTATTTGTACTTAGTATGGAGATCTTCTTTGATCGCTTGATTTGTTTGCAATTATTTAAAGACTTGTCAATATTTAAATTCTGTTTATCAGGGTCAATTTTACTATTGTTTTTCCTTTCGTTAGATATACTACATGTTGCCGTTACTTCATCTGTTTGTATTTTTTTTATAGATGTATTCATGTTTGAAGTCTGTTCCTTTGGCGTATTTGTTTTATGTTTTTTGTTCAAAATATCAATCCTTTTATTGTGGTTGTCATTTTTGTTAGCTAATTTATTGTTTAATTCTCTTAATTTATTATTTTCTAATGTAAGAGATTCGATTTTTGTTTGTGATCTGTTCAATTGTGTAGTGAGTGCAATTATCTGTTCTTTATATTTACTTAAGATGTCATCTCCGTCTTCTGTAGATAAATCCGGTAGGCTACTAACAGTGTCATCTAGTGTTGAAACAGTGCAAGATCTGTCCTTGGAGTCAGATTGTGTACGAGTGCGTCGTAATGTTATGTTCTCCAGAAAATTCATTTTTGTATCTTAGAAATATTTTTTCTCAAATAAATAATATGTACAAAAAGAACCAGCAATGTGAGATTTGAAGTCGGTGCTCGCTTACGTGATATGCGCTTTAATAACCGCGAGGCTATCCTTTCTTCACTGCTAAGGGCGAAATAGGCGTACATAAGACAGCAGTGAACGTAAAAGTTCGTTATTATGACTAATGGTAATGGAATTTGCGCAGGAATGTTAGCACTTTGTCACTGTTAATCACTCAAAGTTTTCCACATTTATATGATAAAACCATAGTTTATTTTGATTTACCGGGCACTGTTTTACGTAAAATATTTTGTTATGTTTGTCACAATACGTTAAAATGAGCTGTTTCACACTTTTTACGTAGAAGTTTACACTTTTTCACCAATATTTAAATAACTAGATAAAGTATTTATAGTTTTTTTTTTTTTTGATAACGTATTCACATGAAATTAACATCACAAAAATAAATTAATGAAGTAAAAAGTAGAATAATAAGACTTTAGCTATATTTATGAAACAGAATCACGGAGACATGTATTTACGTGACTTTGACGTGTCTTTCATCCGAGAGAGAATAGATGGTTTAAAACAAAAACAAACATGATTGGGCGGGATGCAATCAGAAGTTATTGCTGTAACTGCATTGTAGGTTTAAGAACAGTGGGATGCTACTCACATGTTATTAGTATTATTTAGTACCTACGCCTTGCTCGCCATGAGTGTGTATCACCCGGCCTGCCCCCTTCTTAGATGAAGTTTTATAAAGAATTCATTAATTATAAGTATAATAAAATAAATGAACTTAAAAAAGCAAAATATTTTTTATTTACCTACACTCAAAACCCCATCGGAACTTCATCGTTATCAAATTGTTGCAGTCCGCTGCTGTATATAGGTATCTCCTAATTCACAACGCTGAGTATATACCGATCCTCATCTCAATCTACCTACTTAACCGTAGACCACGTAACTAACTAAACTAAACTACTAAACTAAACTAACGTAGAACGACGTTGTAGCTATAATATAGTTGTAGCACGAATGAGTCTGCTCGACCGGGGGAAGAACCACGCTGTCCCAGAATACCAGTGTAAAATAGCAGCTTAATACTGCTGTGTTTCATGTGGTGAGTGTAGAGATCCGGAGAACATTTTTTTACTGGAAACGAGGCATTCGATCCTAGTCCTCAGAGGTGACTAAGCATCTGAATTTTGATTCTAAATCGAGGATAAATGTAGATGTCTATGGGCCACAGCATCCACTAACCATCAGGTGGACTGTTTGTTCGATTGTCACCCTAATTCTATATAAAAAAAATGGTTAGTAAAGCACTACAGAGTAGCGAAAAGCAAAATAGAAAATTACTTTATCACAAAAACAATGTTTATTTGACTATATGTAACGATCTACATAGGTACACTAGGAGAGGTTTTGGCCGTCGACGGATTGTCGCTCCTGTTTTGTTACTTGAATAATGGTTTGAAGTAGATTTTGATTCGTAAAAGTGATGTGATTTTGTGATTTGTCTGCGCGTGTGAACTATTAGAGAAAACGGCGACACAAACTGTGACGCATCAGCATATTGTGATGAAAAAAATATATAAAAACGAAGATTACGAAAGAAATGATAGGCTCAGAAGGGCTAGAACCCAAAGCCGTAAAGCCAGTTAAATAAAAAAATTGGAACACTAGTACATTATATTATATATTAGTCTATGGTCTATGTAGATAATCTTAAAAATTAAAACTGGTTATAACTTTTATCTCCCATGTTCTAAAAATCTAAGAATTTAAAAGGGGTTTGTCTATCCTACTAACTACTAATTAAAACCAAAAATATCCCAAAACACGAAATTTTATTAGCGGTACGAAACTCCCATACAAGCCTGGCATTCCCCTTTATTTCTTTTTTCAATTATCAATCGTCTACTTCGACCCAGATTGTTTATTTATCTAAGATCTTGGTGTTTAAAATAATAAAGTAACTTATCTACTATTCAAAAATAAAAAATGTGCGTAGATTACAAAAAAAAAAACTCAGTACAATAGACAAAAATTGGCAATTTTTATAAAGATCTTAAATATCCGATATCTTGAGAACGGTTAAGTTATGGTGTTTCATAGTTGAAACAGTCGGAAATGATACAAACTACAACCTCCCTACAACTTTGTATATTTGAACTTAAGTTTCAAATTTGGCAACTTTTTGTTAAAATTTTGTAAAAAATAACCCTGTATTCGTCTGTTTTACGTCGCTTTAAGTATTTTATTGAATATTAATCATGAGAAGTATGTAAGGTAACTTTACAAAGAATATCGCCTTGGGAGTCCAGTATAAATATCTTTCAGGTGCTATTGGAGCTGCTACTGTAATACTTCTGGCCCTGCAAGAACGCACATACTGAATTAAAGTCGCTATCCATAAAATCCTGACGAGAGTGTGATTTGAGACGTGTTGCTACACAGCTGGCGATATCAGAAATCTTACGGTCGCTCAGGTCTATGGAAAGTGTTATGTTTAGAGTTTTTCGGCGTTAATTCACTATGGTTGATTACGCAGAAATGATTCGTGTATTTTATAATTTTGTTCGAGGGTATATTGCTGGCCAAGTATCTGTCCTTCCTATATCCTCATATCCCTTCCGTACACACTGAAGGGGAGGGGGGTCTAAAAGGTGACGCGATTCTTTCGACCAATAAAACGCGCGCCCCACCGAGATGAGGTGGTGGGAAAGCCGACCCAATAAAGTCTCGCGCGCTGCCCTCGAGCGCCCTCTTGCTACGCACCGCTAGTTTAGATCGCATCCGTGGGGCAGTTACGCCCCAGAAGAAACCACCTCACGTAGTGTGAGTAATCGTCGCACCAGCTATTCTTTCATCGCACCACCGCAACAGAACCGTCACCCGCAGCATCAGGATCTCACCCCGGTAAGTGCGTTTCCTTTAACTTTTTTTCTACTTGAGCCTTTTATTTGTTAGCTAATCCGCCCCATTTTTTCTCCTTACCGGCTCAAGTAGAACTTCCTCTCGACCTTGGCGAAGCAATAGATTTGGAAGAGCGAGTGCATTGTCCAAGGCTGTCGCGTACCACAGGCGCGTACGAGGCATAAGAAGCCACCCGCGTACACAGTCCACCTACCAACATCTCGCGTAATAGGGTCAAGGCCCGACCCGATTAAAACTCGGGAACCGTCGCTCAACCAATGGTGTAATTACTTATAAATCTTTCCGTTCTCAAATATTAAAAATTGATGAAATTGATCTTGTAATGTAAATGATTATCAATAAATGTGTAATACTAATTTTAAACAAATATTAAAAAAAATAAACACTGTTTATTAAGAAACCCATCAATATTACATGCTGTGTATATTTTTTGACCTCTTTTCTTAAAATACTACACACACATATATATATATATATATATATATATATTTATATATATATATATATATATATATATATATATATATATATATATATATATATATATATATATTCAGGCTCTATATGTATGCTTTATTCGTTGTGTATTGTACCAAGGGGAACCTTTTTGAGGAGTTTGTTCGTCTGTTGGTCTACTTATTGCAGCAATGGGCATTTTAACCGACTTCGAAAAAGAGGAGTTTATACAATTCGGATGTATGTTTTTTTATGTATGTATGTTACGCGATATGTTTGCAGATTGTGTACCGATTTTAATGATTCCTTTTTTATAAAATATGGTTGGTAATACCTTGAAGATAGTCCCACTAAATTTTGAAGAAAATGTTCCATCCCTAGGGATGGGAAATAGGGGAAGAAGATTCATATTAGACTCATGTCTAAGTTATTTTATATTATACCTTCACAGATTGTAAACGAATTTTAAGGACTTTCATTACGTCTGGTAGAATTAGCGTAAGCTCTCATTTGTGAAAGTCTGTAAGCACGCAGCACATAACTCTCTTTTGGAATACTTGTTGAATGTTTTCTCCTAATTTATCTCTAACGACCTTTTTTTTCGTTATTTGATTCCTCCAACCGCCGCTGTCTCATTAGAGCAAAGCGCTTAGAAGGTCTACCCATATTAACCCCTCAAACGGCAAGCGTCCAAATTTGACCGCTTCGATATTCCGTCAAAATTCAAGAAGTCAAATGTGACCGCACCCACCGTAGCACAGCCCATCAATACTTATACTTAGAGACTACTTTTCTATAAAAATGTTTGGCATTATAGAATCAATCTGAAATTTTCTATCCTCTAGTGGAATAAAAAGTCAGTGAGTTTATGGATATTTATTTATAACCTACATTCATTTCGTACGCCAATTTCGTATGTCCAAATCAAAATACAATAACATATTTTTGTATTGAAGTAAAATCTGGCCTTTGTTTAGACCACAGGATAAAAAAATTGTATAGATTTTATAATGTCAAACTTCTTCATAGAAAGGAGTCTCTAAATATAAGTTTTGATGGTGTAAAGTGCTGTGGGTGGGTAATATTGTGGGTAAGTAATTTTATTTTTTAACTGTCTTCAAACCTTTTACAACAAATTTACGAAACTTACGAAAGCGACTTCGATAAAATAATAATCCATAATTGTACTAAAACCCCATTAAAATATATTGAAATATGAATACAAGTAAAAGAAAACTAAAAAAAAATAACGAAACTTACGAAAACGACTTAAACAAAAATGGTAAGAAATACTCGAATTAGATATCATTTAAATCTTTTGAGATATTAACGTAAGATAATTGAAATAAAAATTGGCAAAAGTAAATAATCATCGTGCCTCGGCTGACACCGACTTCAAAAATAACTGATTCGGAAATATAAATATTTAAATAATAATATGTAATTGTGTATATTTTCCTTATAATTTATAATATCTTCATTTCTTAAAATTAAGAGGTTTTATATTTTGAAAAAAAAAAACCTTTACCGAAGTAATTAGTAGAGATGCGTCGAGTAGCATTTTTGCCGAGTAACGAGTACCGAGTTTTACTAGGTTCAATTTTTTTCCAACCCAGAACTTGCCCGAGTAACTCGGTTTAATCAAATTCCTGTTTCGGGCGCGTAAACAAGTATAAACAATAGAGCGCGATGATCCTAAAAGCCCCATTGCTTTAGAATTAGTTCGCTATTTAAAAGAAAATTTGTAGGCAATAAACAAGAGTCCTTTCGAGTGGTGAACAAGGCACTAAAGAAGAAATCCAGAGCTGGCAGGTTTAGCACGAGTGTTTTTATGTGCACTTGCAAGCACTGTGTATAGCGAACGATTACTTTCGGAGGCTGGTAACGTCCACAAAGAAAAAAGGAATAGGTTGTTTCCAGAACGTGCAGAAAACATAGTTCCTTCAACATAATTTACCTTTATTAAATTTTAAATATTGATTTTTTTCATTAGTATTTTCCTAATTTTGTCTCATTACTACTCATTCATTATCATTATTGAGATTGTCATAGATTTCCTAAATTAATAATGAATACTTTTTGATTAACACTGTTGTTTTAATTATATCCATCTACCAAAATATTTTGCTTTACTTAAACCAAGTATACTCGGCATTAAAACCGAGTTATTCGGCCGTGTACAAGTATGAAAAAACCCGCCGAGTACGCCGAGTACCGAGTATTAACCGAGTACTCGGCCCATCTCTAGTAATTAATAAATATTGCTATAGACTGATTGACTTAATTACTTTTGATTCCCTTCAAAGTTATGCAATGTTGGTTCCTTTCTAATATCACCACTGTCCTTCCTTCTTCCTACCTTCTCGTTATTTTAAATTAGAGCTTGAGTGTTACTAGTGTAGTACAGACTACTTTTGAGTAAACAATAGTTTTCAAATATATCATCGTATGGAACCCTCAGTATTGGAGTCATCGATGAACTTGATCGGTTTTTGGTAAACTGTGAGGAAAAATACACCTCTAAAAATAAAAAATAAAATACCTTTGCATTTATATTTAACTGAAAAACATAAACATAAACATAAACACTCACGCCTGTCACCCAGAGGGGTAAGCAGAGACTACAGACTTCCATTTAGCATGATCCTGACATACCTTTCTCGCCTCTTCCACATCCATATACCTACGCATACATGCTCGTCGGTTAAGGGTACTCTTAATTTGGCCCATTTTTAGTATATCGCCAATTTGGTCGACAAACTTCCGCCTAGGACGTCCCTTTCCGACTCTTCCATTCACTTCTGCAACATATATTTGCTTTATCAGTTTTTTTCGCATTCATTCTTTCTACATGACCAAACCACCGAAGCATTCCTTTCTTAATCCTGGTCACCGCATCATCTTGCAAACCACACTCTTCTTTTATCACACAGTTTCTCACCCTGTCACTCAGATTCAGCCCTAACATACTCCTTAGCGACCGCATTTCTACTGCATTTATTCTACTCTCGTGCTTCTTCTGCCACATCCAACTTTCACTACCATACGTTAAAGTAGCGACTAATACAGCACTGTGAATTGCCATACGTGCCTTTTTTGACACATTCTGACTTTTCACAATAGAGTGTAGAGCCCCATTTACTTTATTTCCTGCATTCACTCGTCGTTCAATATCCTTATCATATCTCCCATCCCTGCTGAATACACATCCCAAATATACGAACTCATCCACTTGCTCAATTAACTCTCCTTCTATTCTTATTTCACATACCGTTTTGCTTTCATGTCTTTCAAAAAAAAAAAACAACTGAAAAACTCATAGACATTATTATTACTACGTTTAGTTTCTGAACTTTTCTAAGCCATGAGAACTAACGACGCAACTGTAGCTTTATTTTGATTGAAATTGACTGAAGATGTCCATGGATTGCTTTGTCAGTTTTGTAAAAATATATAAAAGAAGAAAATTAAGATTAATTTAAGAAAGCTAAGTCTAATTGTCTATAAAAGACATGAGTTATTAATAAAGGCTTGATTAGGGTAAGAATTTATATAATGTTTTTTTTTTAACTGCGCAAAATGATTAATTTGATAAAGTTTAAATAACCTTGGCGAACACATCGTAGACATGGCTCAGTGCCAATTTACTATGTTGCTCTGCTAGCATTATTGGCAAGGGCACTCTCCACAAACCCTGACATCTTTCCTGTCAGAGTTCATGGAGGGTCTTAACTTATATAATTTTGTCATTCATATGTCATCCATTTTGTCATAATATTATGTACATGCTATGTAATATCTAGTGTTATGTTTGTATGCAATTATTATATCTATGAAATAAGCTACTTACTTCTGTTTTATAAAGTTCATCAGTATGTATGTACATGTATATAAATATACATTTAGGATAATTTTCACGTTAATATATTTATTTTATACTGATAATAAGTCGATGCTGAACTAACATCGCACCTGGTGTTAAGTGGTGATATAACATTATATAATAAATCTTTTTTATACATACAGTCACAGCGCAAGCGGGGGAAAGAAAAAAAGCTAGAAAATATTTCATACTTTTATAAAATGCACTACGAACGACGTTCTAGTTTGGTTCGAACTCTTGGAATGTCGACAGCAAATGGGCGAAAAATCGCCGAGCGCCTGAAGAACTATCTGAAGTGCATAATATCGAATACCGAGAAGCCAACTACTCAGCGTCTATGCTCAGGATTGACAGGATTGATTTTGATCAAGTTGAGTTTACCATTAAGGTTTCTAGCACGCCTCTCCATTAAGTCCAAAGCTGCTAAGTGGCCTTTGCAGCTTCAGCAGTAGATCACATGCACGAGTGAACTTGTGCTTTATATCAAAGAAAAAAATATAGCTGTTCGAGAGCATTTCTTATTTGTGAAACATTTTCAAAATTATATAAATGTAATTAATAGGTTGAAAAAGGTCTCGCTTGAAATTAATAGTAAAATAGCAACTGAACTAAACTCCAACAGAATATATGCTCGTCGGTAAAGAGTATTCCTAATATGACCCATTTTCATTAAATCGTCAATGGGGTTGACAAGTTTATTGACCAAATTCACATCTGTGTGTTCATTCTTTTACATGATCAAACCACCGAAGCATTCCTTTATTAATCCTAGTCACAACATCATTTTGCAAACCACACTTTTCTCTTCTGTATTTCCGATACCATATTTTAACTTTGCCTCAGGTTTTTTGACAATTGCTATAAATACCTCAAATTAGTCTCTGAAAATCCTTGATTTAGGACGTAAATTTAAAGAGTTAGAAATAAATCAAAAACTTTATCTTTTTGTTTTTTTATTTTGATAAAGCGATTTTCTACGACTATAAATCGTTTATCACTTAGGTAGTAAGCAATTAATCAAAAGAAGAAATAGACGGTAAACATCATCATGCTGATGCTAAAGCTGAAGCACTGACTTTAATTTTTTGGCTGCATTAATTCAGGGTTTAATTCTAAAGCCCATTTCTTTCGTCGCATTTTACGTTTTTTAGTACATTGAATAATGTTTTCACCTCAGAGTTCGACGACGGCACTGCTAACAGAAGTGAACTTACGGTCCTGGTGTCTAATTTCCGTGATGATCTTTCAAGCTTAACACTTTATTCCAGTATGTTTACGCTGATAACTTTGTAATTTCTTCCTCATATTTTGCTTCGAAATGATTCGCTTTAATGAGAGTTTATTGTCAGCATGTATATTGCGTTTAAAGGATGACATTCCAATCGTCGCGCATCTACATATTATATCAAACTAAAAACATTTTCATCTCAGTCAAATTACAAATTTAGTTTCACCTTTATCAGATTGCTTCAGCCAACCCAGATTTCAAGAAATCTGGATTCTTTGAAGATGAACTTCAATATTTTTTGACGTATTTTTTTAAAATTATTGGTCCTTTATCGGTGCAAAAAAAATGTCGGTGATTTATCATCATTCCCTTCCATGTCCATCAGTATTCCAATACGTTAGCTAAGCATTCGAAAATTGACAAGGAAACACTCAATCTTTATTTAATTTAATTTTTGTAATTCAGTCTTCCATCAAGTTGCAGCAGCGAGTAATTAGAATATATAATTAAAAAAAAATAATTGTGTACGTATCACTACAACAAGGCTGAATTGTGAGACACTCGTTGACGAAAGAAATAAATAATTTGGTTGAATAATAATGTGTTAGAACTTTGGGAAACCTCCGACTACAAAATAGCGGCGAAGTGTATACTAAAATAGTGTAGCCAACTTTACATTCGATTTTACCCCAAATTACCCAAATCACTTAAAACATAAAATGGTCCTAAGCTATATTATAATTAACGGTTTCACCCCTAAAAGGACGAGATCCCTTGAGGTGGAAACACTGCTTTTAAGAGATACTTTCTCACCCCGTTATTCAAATAATTCAGCGAAACAAAATATTTCTTATTTACTTAGCAGCTATACAATAGCGCAACCATAGTGTGACTTAAATAAAAATAACTGTAGCTCCTTCTATTATCCACTAGATAACCAAAATAAACCTTTAATATTAGATATCGCCCACCAAGGACAATATGTCAAGTTGTTTTTTAATATACCGCCCACCATGAATACATTTTGAACAGGATATAAAAATTATAGATTCTTTAAAACTGAGAACACAAAGACATTACAATTTTTTTAGTAACTGTGAGAACCCATAATTTGGCAAATGATTGCTTGAGCATAGACATTTTTGCACGTAAGGTGATGACTGTAGTGATATTATCTTTGCCTGGATGTTTCGTCACAATGGCACCAAGAAGCCATTACAAGGCGGTGAGTCATCTACTTTAACGAATAACACATCGTCTACTTTGAGCTCTGGCGTTTGGTCCTTCCACCAGTAATGCTATTGTAATTGATTGATGTAATCGTTCAATCATCGACCTCATAAATTTTGTAGCATGCAATGTGTAAGCTGCCACCACCTTAATGGAGAAATGCTCGAAGCCTCATAATTGTAATCGGGAGCGGTAACCTACGGTTCTCCTACTAGAAAATGTTTTAGGGTCGGAAAATCATCAGATAAATTTCCTATCCTCGACAGTGGTCTGGAATTCAGGCACGCCTCCACTTGTGTAAGCATCGTGGCTAGCTTCTTATACGTTAACGTGGTATCCCAAATTTTTTTTTAAATGGAATTTCATTGATTTTGTTGCAGTTTCCCACAGGTCCCCAAAGTACGTGGTAGAACCATGCTGCAGTTATATTAGTAGTATAGTTGTAGCACAAATGGGTCGGTTCGACCGGGGAAGGACCACGCTCTCACAGAATACCAGCATAAAATAGAAGCTTAATGCTGTTGTGTTTCATATGGTGAGTGTAGAGAACCGGAGATCCTTTTTAATGGAAACGAGGCATTCCTTCTTAGTCCTCACGGGTGACAACGCATCTGAATTTTGATTTGTAATCGAGGATAGATGTAGATGTCTTTGGATTGCAGCAACCACTTACCATCAGGTAGACTGTGTGCTCGTTTGTCACCCTATCCTATAAAAAAAGTGCGAGGTACGAGGAGGAATAAAGTAGCAAGCTGTATCGTTAGTGGCTAAACTTTGTTATCTCCTCTCTTAAATATATTTTTTTTGTTTTGAATAAATCTTGCACTTAACGATAAGCTCCTATGAAAATAATACCATTGTCACTCCATAAATCCGTACAATGACCTCGCCAAACAATGAAACCACGAAAAGCGGCATGAAATCTTTTAGAGGTGAAAGTGATTTGGGCCTCTATGTGTGCAGTTTCGGTCACAATGCAGACGAAAAAGCAAATATATCCTTTATGGGATCGTACCTTCTTCTATTCGACCCTTGGTGGTACGAATATTGATAAGTCTCTGGGTGACTCTAAAGGATGGAAGCTGTCTTATCAGAGGATTTTGTGTGGATGCAGCGCTTTTCACCCAAATTGTACCTACACACAGTATCTAATATATAGAATGTAAGTAACTTAACATTAATGCTGATCCACCATGTAAAGTGTTTTTATGAGCCTCAACTATTATTAGTCTTGTCGAAATCAAATTTTAGGAATGAGCATTGAATGTTTCCTGTCTGCAGTGAAGTTACACTTGTTAAGCCTCCTACCAAATCTTAAAATTCCCTTGGCGTCTAGGACAGGGTAAGGGAAGTATTGTACTAATTATTTCCCTTTTTTTATTTTCTTAGTTATGCTTTAATTTCTTATGTAAAGTTAATTCTTTGAATTTCCTTTATATATGTTTCTCTAGCATGATTAATTTCATATTTTCTTAAAATTTTATTATTGTGCCTTTCTTTCTTTGGTTTCAGCATGTTTAAAAATCGTCCACAATAAGCAATCGCCCGAAGCTTATTTAACTTATTTAACGAAGAATATCGATTCCATTATTTTTTTTTCGACTGTAACCATTAAAACTTTGATTTCCTCTAAGTTTATTTCAAAAAGTTTTCATTTATTTTATATTATTAATTTTTCTTTAAGATTTTAGGATCATTTTGCCACAAGAGCTACTGTAGTAATTTGGGCGGCCAAAGGCCTCGAGAAGCGCATCTGCTGGATTCTGCTTAGACTGTATGTGAGACCATTGGTAAGGTTCCAGGTATTCAAGAATTGTTCAATCGTTGTTCTATCGGCCACAAAGGTTTTCAACTTGTTTGGATGACTTTTGATCCGAGCTAAGACAACTGAGGAATCTGTCCACACATAGCATTTTTTTTAAGTAATTTCCGTTTCCATCATTTACGGGTGAGCGGTTTTATATGTGCAACTTTATTTTTAATTGTCAACAGACTCTCATATATACGACTGATGCTACTAGTGGCACTTTTTTAGATCCCAACCATCGCAAAAAAGTTATTTGTTCTAAAAGTTTTAGCTTTTTCCGGTAAGTTATCTACTCATTAACAATTTCGTTTGGAACCTCTTCATCCAAATAAACTCCTGATAACCACAAATTTAGTAAAAAAATTTTTGCTCGTATAATTATTGGTGCAATCCAATCATTTTTATACGTGGTTGAGTCACGATGCAGCTTTATTATGGTTGTAGCACGAATGGGTCGACTCGACCGGGGAAAGACCACGCTTTCACAGAATACCTGCGTAAAATAGCAGCTTAATACTGCTGTGTTTCGTATGGTGAGGGTAGAGATCCGGAGACCCTTTATACTGTAAACGGGGCACTCCAACTAAGTCCTCAGGGGTGACAACCCTTCTGAGTTTTGATTCTTAACCGAGGATAAATGTAGATATCTTTGGGCCACAGCATCCACTAACCATCAGGTGGACTGTGCGCTCGATTGCCACCCTTTTTCTATAACAAAAATCCATCGGAGAGGATCAAATAATCTTGCAAATAGTTAAGTTATTTTTCTTTTTGTTGCAGGGTTTCTTAACGTCGGAAGTATCACCGTGTACTGAAATGAGTCAATGTTCCAATTCCTGGTAAGACCTACATTAATACTGCATCTGTTTTTAGCTTTAATCTCTTTCTCGCATCCTTTCCATAAATTAAATAGAATTTACCTACCTACCCTCTACCATTTTCTTGTAGTTCGACACTGTTGCCAGAACACTTCTGGAACTAAATCTCCCTTTATTTAACAGTTTTCTTAGTTTTTTGTAGTCAATTACACAATCCGCTACATTTGACAGTCAGTTGTTAAATCCATGCTAACCATGTAGAACTCAGGACCAGAGTAGCTGCCAATGGATATTCAGCCCCATCATCAAGAGCTACTTGCTGCAAAACCTCCACTGACGGGTAGGTAGCACAAGCAGTACCGAAAATTATTCTAAGCATTCTGTAATTTTTTTTGTACTATCTTCCTTTTATAACAATCGTTGATAATTGGTACCTGGGTGAACCTTAACCCGGTTATACATTTTGATATAGTATAGCCAGGTTATGGTATTATAATGTGGTTTAAGGTTGTAATAATGCCAGCCGATAGACATATCGGAAAAGCTCACCACCTCATTAGCATATGTCCTAAATCTGATTGTAAGTAGGCACTGCCATTAAGTTATCACTCAATGATTATTATTTGAACCTTTACATGATGCATCATTAACCACTCTTACCTTTGTGGTTTCTTTGTCTTCCTTAACAACATCCGTAATTCGGTATTGAGTACAGATTAATGACCGTATCACAAATGCAATGCACACAGTATGAAAGAACACGCATCGCTTACGTTCCGTGTGCAGTGCGTGAACACACGCGGTGCGGTGTGGTGTCTTCCGAACAATGTCATATCTGTCCGTCAATTACGAGTACAGTCTATAAAACTCCACTGCTGAACATAGTCCCATAGATTGCCTCAGGAGGAATTAGCCATAGTGGCAATGTGCAGGCGGGTTGGCTACCTCAGTTTTTTTTATTGATGGAAAATATAAATGACCTGTATGTCTGGTGACTTAACTTACTCCATACGATTCAGTAAAAGGTAATCATTTATGACATCTCTGTATCTAATTTTCAGTTCTTTGTTATAACTGAAATTTCTTTCTAATGATTGCAACCGTTTTTCAGATATTCTCAACAAATCGCCTACTTCAGGAGTTGACGTGTTGAAAGAAAGATGGACAATATATTTTACATCTTCATCCCTTTGCACCTATTCAGCAAACAATTCTTCACAACGCTTTTCCCCTTCTGTCGGCAGCATTTGCCTAGGAAGGTTAACTTCAGCCTCCAATTTTCCTTTTTTTTTAGCATTTCGTTGTCTTCAACCTCACAATGCATAACGTGATTTTTTTGAGAAGAACTGCGCAAAGTGTTAAGATTATCAGACAAAATCCATCCTAATATCGTTGACTGCGCTACTGGTATATCAAATGGACACTTTTCACTCCATATTTGATGATCTGGCTATACACCTCAGCTCCTATTAATAAGACGACTTTAGGTGTAATATTCTGGGATACCTAATATGATTTTAGGGAGCTCGTCCCACTCTTAAGACTCTTAGATTCTATATTATTGATTGCTGGTAAAAGAGTGGTGATAGATATTAGGACGCGTGACTTCACAATTATAATCACATTTGGATCAACATTAGATCTTATTTACATATTTGCCATGTCCACGGTAAATTTTCTGACTATCCTGAATATGTTATGGTTGTGTTACTGGATGTAAAAGGGTTTGGTGTTTTCTTTCACAGATGTTACATTTAATTCGGTAGTGACATATTTTAGCCCAATGATTATTTCCAAGATAGTAAAAGCGAGACTGGTAATTTTTTATAAATTTATGGTGTGCTTTAACCGATTTTTGTCAAACCTTTTACAATTGCTAAGTTTGTGCTCCCCCAGAAAATAATGGATAACTGATATTTTTGTATACATATAATTCACCTTAATAGGATACTTACTTTATGGTTGAAATTGAGATGCTTTTTAATATCAATAGCCTTACGTATCATCCTTGGCGGGAATAGATGTTCTTTCAACAGAGAAGGAGGCAGGGTACTACCATCTGCTTGAAATCCTGTAATTTATAAAACCAAAACTAAAGTCAAGCATACCACTGTAAGACTTCAAGACACAGTAAGTTCATTCTAAGTAGATCGGACTAAATGTAATAATTAAAAAGCTGAAAATACTCCGGGTTATCACTGACATTGGGTCGTCAAATACATCAGTCCCCCGTGACCACGGGTGCTGGAAAGCACCCAAAATATTGGATATTAAAATTAAGCAAATTAAACGCGATTAAATCCGTAAAATTTGTTTTATGTAATGAATAGTGAATAGTGATAATATTTTGCAAATGAATTCTATAAAAAAGTATAATGTGTCTTAATAAATTGCAACCAATAACTATCCAACACAAGTCACAACTAAAATTTTACAAGTCTCAACTGATCAATAAAATTTCAAAACAATGACAAAAAGCACCAGAATATAAAGAAGTAATGTAACTTTACAGGTAAATAAGAGTAAGTTAATTATAACACAAATATTCAAAGAATAAAATCCTCGTCAACTTTTTTATAAAAGAACTCTACCAATCATCTAATTTGATTCCTACTGTCACCTCTTACGACACTCACGGGATGATATGGGGTAATGGATATCCTTACAGTGTACTTATGATTGACTGTAATAATGATGATAATTATAATGTTTAAATCTTTCAAGTAATGCATGCCATTTGGCAAATCCTTGTAAAATGTTAATCTGTAGATAATAAAATTGCCGTCGGTGTTACTTCATTATACTCTTGTTTAATATATTTAGTGACCTTATTTAGTCTCGCAAAGACAAATTCGCTAGGTAGCAAAGAAAGACGATTTGGAGATGAAACGATCATTCGTGGAAACTCGGACATATTTGAGCTTAGCCTAAAGCCAAATAAATAAGCATTAATTCGTGCGAGTACGGAGGGTGACAAGTTTAGTTATAGAGGTTTTAAAACATGTCATTTGCTATTATAAAAAATACTTTATTAACATTTTGAACACATAAGTCATTGATTTGGTTTGTTTAAAAAATGATGTAGACGTTTTATTTTTAAGTGCCATCTAAAGGTTGGATTTTGCATGTCAAAAACTAGTTGCTTTTAAGATGTATTTGAAACTAAAGATCATTTGCGAACTTATCAATATCCATTGGTAACGCTACGTCGCTTCATGAAAAACGCTATATATATATATATATGTATATATATATATATATATATATATATATATATATATATATGATATATATATATATATTACAGTAAGATGATTCAAGCCGTGAATAGTTATATCCTTAGGGACATAGCGAAATGCCTATTCAGGACCAAAGAGATAATTGGATTTTCAGTTCCAGTTGTATTGTTATTCATGTAAATTTTTACAGTAGGTTTTAGGTTGGGCTGGGATGGCCCTGGGCTACCTTAAGGCCTTTACAATAAATAAAATGATATAAAATAAAATATTAAAAGAATTAAACTTTTTAATTTAAAAAAATCTAAATGTATAAGTCAAAATTAGTTTTCATAGTTAGTCAACATATGCTTATAATTATTTCCCTAAATTAGTCTAGTAATATGGTTATATTACTAGACCGTATTTGTATCATAGTTATGTTCCGGTATATAGCTCTATCTAAAGGCATCAACCACCTTACTGCGACATATCTTCATTTTCTTATTATCTTCTTCTTGTTATATAATATATATTCATAGTAAAATTAACCTTTTTCGAACATTAATAACTAATTTAATCTTTAATTTAAATGAAAAAATTATAGCACACATGATTACTGTAAACTACGAGTTTTTAAAAATAGCTTAGAATTACGAAACACATAACTTGCTTGCCTACTTGAAGTGACATCCAATTAGTTGACGCGCCGTACGCTTGAATGAGGCATTTGTACATGCCCTAAGGGGACACTCACTTGTTAGAGCTTCTGATATTCCAATAAAGAATAATACAGAATAAAATACCAAGTATTAAGCGGTCCGTCATCGAGGGCCTAAAGTTCTAAAAATTAAATAGTATTTAATCTGTTTTTAATATAAGAGGTGGCAAACGAGCATGGGGCTCACTTAATGGTAAGTATCGACCGCCACCCATGAACAACTACAACGCCAGGGTAATAGCAGGTGCGTTGGCCTTTTAAAAAAGAGTAGGCTCTTTTCTTGAAGATCCCTAAGTAGTCGTCACGTTGTCCTATTCTACATGAAAGCTGTTTTACGTGGTACGCTGCAACTATATTATAGTTGTAGCACGAATGGATCGGCCCGACCGGTGTAGGACCACGCTCTCACAGTATATCAACGTTAAATAGCGGCTCAATGATGCTGTGTTTGTGTGTTATACATGTATGTATATAAAGCACATTTGTATATAAAAATATATACATGTTGAATGTTATTTATTACAAAATTTTAATTATAAATGGCGTAATTAGTGCAATTTGAATAATATCCCTAGATGACGTAGATGTGTGTAAGGGCAATGGGTCATAGCAGGACCGTAAAAACTATTGTGGTATCATCTTTCTTAGCATTGTGGAAAAGCTGTATGCTGTAAAATTTTAGGATTTATAAAGGGAATGGGGTTTGCGGATCAAGTTATTTCTATGCAAATGATCGCTGAGAAGTTTTTGGTCACAAACCAAAAAGTTTTTTGTGCATTCATGGACATGGAAAGGCACAGTGGACAGGGATGTATTGTGGCAAACACTGAACAACTCATTTGGGTTGAGCGGTGAGTTTATAAAGGCATTGAAGTGTCTGTATAGGTGCTCTAGTGCTTGTGCAAGTATAAACGGGACCTATTTGGACTAGTTTGGCATCCATAAAGGTATCACAGAGCCATGTAGCTTACTGGAGGCTGTTTAAAAGTTGTTTCAAAACTTTGAAAGTTTAAGAATTTGGGTTAAGGCATTCGAGCGTTAACTCACCCAGTTAACCCTCGAATGCCTATTCTACGCCGATGATTAAGCCTCATTTGCGTCGTCAGCAGTCGTGTAGCAAATGATGGTAACAGTAATGAACAAGTCATTAAAAGAAAGAGGATGAAAGTGAAGGCAAGTAAGACACAAGCGATGATTTTTGATATAGAAGAAAGTAAAACGATGTATGAAATAAAAATAGATGGTGAGTTAGTTGAGCAAGTAGATAAGTAAGTGTATTTGGGATGTGTATTTTACAGGGAAGGTAGATATCATAAGGATATACAACGACGAGCGAATGTAAGAATTCTAAATGCAGGGGCAGGGGCTCTACACTCTATTGTGGAAAGTCATAATATGACACATTCTGACTGATGTGAAGAAAGGCACGTATGGCAATTCACAATGCTGTGTTCCCTCTACCCTATTGTATGATAGTGAAAGTCGGGTGTGGTAAAAGAAGCACGAAAGTAGAATAAATTCTGTAGAAATGCGGTTATTATGTTAGGGCTGAATCTGTATGACAGGGTGAAAAAATGTGTGATGCGAAAAAAGTATAGTTATGACCAGGAATAAGAAAGAAATACTTCAATGGTTTGGTCATGTAAAAAAAATTACGAAGAAATTGTGACAAAGCAAATCTATGTTGCCGAAGTGACCGACAGATTCGGGAAAAGGCACCCCTGACAAAAGTTTATTGATGACATTGGCGATAGGTTGAAGATGGGCCAGATAAAGTGTACCCTTTTTTTTTTTGCATGGGGAAATGCCTACGCATACCCGTCTCGCGGGGGCAAGGACGGGTTATGTCGGACTCGCACCGACTAAAACCCCATGGTGTTCCACCTTTGTCGCATATTGGCAGGGCTACGGGAACGCTTTCGCACACATCCGCGGCCCTACTAGCGCCTGCCGCCCCATGGCAGCACCTCCTCGGGAGAGGAAAATTCCTCCCCGTTCTCCTTCCCAGGTAAGGCGCACCAGAACACATGGCGCGCCTTCCTTCACGGCCTCCAATTACGTCTGTGCAACAGACGCCCCCGCGTCCGATGCACAAAGGCCATGGGGCCAGGAAAAACGAGCACTTAGAAGTACTAGCCTTCCCGACCCCAGCGGCGGATCTGGTCTATGGCTCCGCCGCCAACCAAGATTCGGCTGCGGAGGGTAGGGAGAGCGGCGCCTCGCAATACCGACAATCCTCTCCCCCCGCAGCCCCACCACCACCGCATCAACGGTGCGGCCCCGTTTGAGTCGCGAAGGATAGGGCGAGTGGCGCATCGCCATACCAACACTCCTCTTCTTCCGCGACTCCACCTCGGCTGCAGCGGTAGAGGGTGCGCGAGTCCCCACTCGCTGCAGTCCACCAGCACACATCCGAAGTGGGCTCCCCAAGCCCACTCGGAGTGGCCACCTCAGGCCGGCCCTTCACCTCGGGCCAGCCACGTGGGTTCCTCTTTGTTCACCGTGGGAGACCAAGCCACGGCTACTAAGCCCCCCGCCACGACAAGGCGGGAACCCGTTCGGGGGGGAAAGTGTACCCTTAACCGACGCAAATGTATGTGTAGGTACGTGAATGTAAAGGAGGCGAGAGAGGTGTGTCAGGATCGTGCCAAATGGAAGTCTGTAGTCTCGTACCCCTCTGTTGCAAGTAGTAGTATGGGTGACAGGCATGAGTGTTTATGTTTTATATATATATATATATATCTACCTCAAAGCAGTAGTTTGTTCATTACGGTCAATTTGTATTGTGTAATTTGTAAACTTCGTCAGTATCTAAATAAATAAAATTAAGTATCTTAAGAAGTGAAAGCAGGTAACCAACTTCATTTAAAGTTTTAAAGTTAGTTATACTAACTGCAGTTACTGTAATTCTTGTTATCCCTTTTTATATTTATGATAATATAAAAATAAAAGTGTTGTTCTTGTATGCAGATTTCATTTTAAATCGTTTTCTTGATATTTTGATTTGAGATCGGTTAAAGCCCTACGATTAGACATTTGCTTAGTCAACTTCTTTTGTTGTCCATATTTGTTTTCTTTTACTATTTACAATACATTATACAATGAATACTCATAACGTTAAGACTGGCCAGATTGAGAACTAACTTCATTTTGCGCTTCAAGAACGCAAGGCGTCCAAGGAGCAGTGTGAGCGGTTGCATAGTTATTTTCATAGCATAATGTTATATGAAATCTTGTTATAGGGTAATGCAACTGACATTAAAACTATCTTTGTTTTGCAGGAGAGGGTCAGAAGCGCAATTTATAACTTAGTTCTGAAAGAATCCCTCAGGGAAAAATTTAAAGAAATAAATATTTAAATAACTTAGGCTCTCAGTGTTTTATGAAAATTCAATGTATATACACGAAAACAAAAATAGTATTGTAAAATTCTGTAAATATTAAGAATAATCACAATCAATCCTCACGCTTCGCACAGCACCATCATTTAAACTCGCTACCAGCTCCTCGTCTTAAAGTTTGTGCTTGTCGACGAACATGTATCAGTTGCCATTCTCTTTACGAGGGGCACACTAAAATGATCGGGAATAAGAATAACCACATGCACGGTATAGCTAAATTGTATTTTGTTTTTTTTTTTCGAAGTATTCTCCGTTCAACTTAATGCAATTTTCCATTCGTGCAAACAAATCATTAAAACAATAATTCCAGTCTTAAGTTGATGTTGACAAAATGGCTGGATTTGTACACTTCCACAGCTGCTTCGGGGTCTTCAAACCGTTGACCGCGTAATAAATCTTTCATTGTAGGGAATTTAAAGGAATCCTTTGAGCTCAGGTCAGGACTGTACGGAGGATGGCTGGCTCATCAGCTCAATGTTTTCCTGCCTAAAAAATCATTTGTCTTCGGAGCCGTATGGGAGCTCGCATTATCGTGATGTAAGATGATGCGACGTTTCGGGTTATTTTTTCGGAGTTCGGCTATCATTTCTGGCAAACAAACCGTGATATATACCTTTCTCGTAGCAAAATGCCCCTTTGTCGAGACAAACGTAGTGACTATTTTCTTTGACACGCTGCGGGAGCGAACCCCTTTCGTTGGTTTGAACCTCGACTTCGAAGACCCAAACTGCTGACTGATGTTTTCTTTCAGGTTCGTATGAATAAATCCATGATTCGTCACCTGAGATGATATTATAAACGGCATTTGACTTACCTCCGTTGAAACGTTGCAGAGTATTCCGGCACCAATCTACACGAGCCGCCTTTTGCTCTTCGGACAAATTGTGGGGAACCCAGCGGGAAACTTGCTTTTTTACACACAGCTCATTATGTAATATCGTCTGAATTGCAGTCATTCCGATACTGATAACAGCCGAAATCTGCTTGTATGTCACATGACGGTCATCTAATATAATAGTTCGCACAGCTGCGATGTTTTCAGACGTGAGCGCTGTTCTTGGTCGACCTGCAGAAGAAACAGTGCTGAGCGACACACGACCGCGTCGGAACTCGGCATACCAGCGGTATATTGTCGTTTGACTCGGTGCTTCAACATCATAAATCGAAACAAGTTCGCTGAGACATTTATCTGACATAAGCCGCGACGAAAATTGTGATAAATTATTGCACGGAAATGTTCACGCGTGAGCTCCATTACTGTTAACGACGTGTCAACTTTAAACCAACAAAGTTTTTGTTTTTAAAAATTTTTTAATTGTTTGAATATCATTGAGATTCTAAGAGGCCAGTATTCAAATTATAAAAAAGGTTTTATTGTAACTCAATCCGAAATATTCTATTCCCGATCATTTCAGTGTGCCCCTCCGTATCCAACCGCTCAATGACAGCGACCACTTCTTCCTGACTAACATTTCGCCTGCGAGACTGTATATGTTATTAAAATTGTATGTATTACATAATATAATAAGGTTATATAAATCAGTTTATACATATTTCATATAATAAATTCAAACACAAAAACAAAAAAGTTTTATTAAAAATAGTGATGTACATTCTGTAAATACTAGGAACAAGCACAAATTAGTTATTTTATTTCACCTGGTGGTAAGTTGATGCTATTTTATTTCATTTTCATTATTCAGGTAAGTACACCCATTTTGTTAGTACACTTTAAAACTTAAAACTAGGGGTTAGTAGATTCACAAAATACATAAATTATTACACAAAAATTATTTATTTATTATTAAACATATTGGGTCTGGAACCCATATGCACTGTGTTCCAGTACCTCATCACAGGGCAATCTTGCCTTCCATATATGGAAGCTAGGAGGCCGTTGGTGCTGTCTCGCACGCGACGCATTAAGGAGGCTATTCTTTTGCGTAATATTGCTGCAAAACTGTCCACGCGTGCCTCAGAAAACATACGCGATGCGCTGCAAAAGCGTGGCAGCCCCAACAACATCCTGAGTCCATTGTTGTATTGAACACGCAGCGCATTGAGAATTCGGCGAGTACACTTCGTCCACAGGCTGCAGGTGTAGAATGTCTGACAGTAAGCTTTGAATAACGTTATCTTAACTTCATTCGTACACCTAGCAAACCTGCGGGCAAGCATATTACACCTCACTGCCAACGCTCTACGTTCCCGTTCAACATCTAAATTGTCAGAAAGGTCCTCGGCGACCCAGTGTCCCAGATATCTGAATTTGGTGACTCTACTCAGTGTAACTCCTCCAAGTTTAACATGAGGAACAGACTTAGGTTTTCTATTTCCAGCCTTAAACACGAGTAGTTCACTCTTATTACAATTATATCTGAGACCATGAGTTATGCCAGTTACTCGATTCCAAAGTCAGTAATTAAGGAATTACTGACTCTTTGTAATGAAGCAATGGATACACTTTTAAAACAAAGTTCCTGAAAACGTGCATGTAATGTCAAAAGGTTTTAAAATATTTATTACGAAATTTTTGTATAAATACTATATTGTAAATTAAACTAGTCCCAGCTTTGTAGTAATTATAAGGCAATACCGCGGGGATGTATGTGGCTCCAATAAGATGGCGTTACATGTTATACCGCTCAGGTGTCTAAAGATTTCCTAAAACAAGCGGTCTAGGTGCGTACGTATCCTACTGGGAAGTTGATACATTTTCCATAAAAACTCATTACAAGAAGAGGGGATATCAAAATACCCTAAATCGGTAATCGGCTAAACGGTGGAAAATAATCCGAGAGATTTGGAGAAATAAATAATATTTAATAGAGTAACGCTTCGTCATTTTCGCAATAAATTAACCAAAAAATTCTACGTTCTCTGATTTTTAAGTTCACTACAATTACGGTCACGGCGGCCTGCCTCAACGGAGGCTAGCCTTTGGCGCAGGACGGGATTATAGTGCCCAAGTTTATGCGCAAGCACACCTGTGCTTGCGCATAAAATTGGGCACTCTCTATTCCCTCACTCTCGTAATCCGATGGGACGGTAAACCGACACGACCGGGAGAGAGATCAGGCGCAGGACCAACGGCTTTACGTGCTTTCCGAGGCACTGTGGGTGAGACACCGCCAACTTCCTGACTCCGGGCAGCTACCGAGAATTTCTTGACAGAAAAACTCAATAGTTCAACTACTACAACCACTAAACCAACGAGGCAGTTTGTAATTATTTCATTTCAAACCAAACATTTTAGCCCAGTCGTGTTAGTACAGATACTAAATTCTCACTGTAAAAATAATAACACGCGAGCAACCCTGGTCCGATCCTCCTCGCTCCGCCAATGAAGTTGTAAATTGCTATTTTAATCGTTAATTTACCACGAGCTCGCCATTTAAGCAAAACTTCGTAAGGGTATGACCATGTCGGAAGAATAAAAATATTTCATAGACGTAAAGTCAGCAAATACGTACTGGAGTAACACGGCAGACTATTTGCGCGATAGCATTCACAGAAGTAAGGAGACCTGTGTCTGGCTGAGAAACTTATAATAGGCTGTAATTTCATCATTATCATCATTACGGCCTATTGCTGAATGTAAGCTATCCCTATGCATTTCCATATCACATATTTGCAAGTAAATGATTTGTAATTTTAATGTAATTATTAAGTAAATATGCATACAGCATATTTACACATATATGTATAACGAACATTTGGTAATTTTAATTAAATTACATTTCATACACCAAAAACTTTTTCTAAAAATTGCGTACAAACTTCGCTTCTGTCTACAGTAGTAATCTACCGTTTATTGATTTGTCCTTCTTTCATGCGGCTATAAAGAAACGAATAGAAATGTATTTGCATAGAGATAGTTTATGAGCCGGAGATGAAATAGATAGATTTATATCTCGGAAAAATAAAAGGTTTCTGTGGCATGGATTTCGTGCGTGGTTGTGTAAATACCTCATAGAAGAGAACATAAACCACAGCCTGAAGGACATCCGCAGCAACCAAGATCTGATAGAGTATATTGTCGTTTTACTCGTAGGCGACATAATACAGACACTTGTTATTGAGAGAGGCAAACCGAATGAACTTCTAGCATATCTAAAGGCGTCGCATTGTTCAAGAATAGTAAAACGACATTATGCATGTGCAAATTTATAGTGACCAAGATTCAGGTGCCAATGCAAATAAGCCGATAAAAATCAGCGATAGTCGGTTGGAAACGCAGAAAGCAATATTCAACTTTCACAAGAATTTTGGCACTCTAAGGTGACAGAAGACGAACTTATTGCTTAAGTTAGAATCTGAACCCCCCTTAGTTTCCGATGCAACCCCTTCAGTAACTTTTCACGATCCTTCTACATCCAATCCCACCCGCAATATTTTATGGAGGCTACAGAATCGTACATCTAACTAACCTAACCTGGAACTTACTTTTTCTAAAAAATAAATATCCAGAAACACTATTAGATTTAAATACTTCATACCAATTTTTTACTTATTTTTTACTCAAGAATTACGAGAAAAAATAGTAATGGAAAGTAAAATATATGCTACTGAAATAATATAAAGGCCACTATTCTGACTAGAGCAGCAAAAGGAGAGTGCATTTTGAATCCTTGCATTACAAATATTCCAAATAACTAACCATATCAATTAACAAGAATACAGTTAGGAACTAAATCCCAGCTTTAAAAAATATTTCAATTATTTTAAGGTGAAGAATCGAATGGGGATATGTTCCTAGTTTTTTTATTTTTAGAAATTCAAGAGACATAATTTTTGTAAGTGATCAATTTTAATAAATATACATTATGTGAATTCAGAATTTACACATAGTAAGATACCGAACACGATATATGTATATTATAGTTATTTAAATTTTTGTTTTATTTGCCCATTATATTAGTATTTTAAATAAAATAATATAAATTCAATTTACTATATAATATTATGATCATACATTCTTACTCACACAACATTTATAGAAGGGTGTTTTAGTCGTATTTATATTTATTTTATTTCTTTTTTATTTAATTGTTTGTTTATTTATATTATAAGTGTATAATCAATTGAATTTGACAAAACGTTAAGCGACTTAAGATGCATGTTTCAAATTTCGCTGACTTTAAATTAAATAAAAGCGGTTTATGTACATATTATGCTTATATTTTGGAATGAAGACCATCAATTAAATACAAAATACAATACTGTTGCGCGCTACAATTAGCGCCCGGTATATGGCGGGTGATAGCGGCATCTGGTATCAAGCAGCAGAAATAGGAGCGTCAAGATCTTTCTATTGTCACGATTTGTCTTTTGTCACGAACCCTATGCTCGTAACAATACATTAAACGTCATTTTTTGCCCCCTATGCGGCAATCTGTTGGGAAGCCTAAGTATAGCAGTGGACTTTTGTAGGCTGTAAAGGATGGATGGATGAATGGAATTACTTATTGGTAGCACTTAAGATCCACAATAAGCCACCATGTTAGATTTCATAAAACTTCTATTCTGCGAAAGAGTGTCACGATTCTAAAAATACTTCATTTGTCGAACTACGGTGCTTAGATTGCATACATACATGTATAGACCATTAAAATCTTACCTCTCCTTTTGGCTTTGCCGCAATCGGACAAATTTCCGCTTAAGTAAGCATTTAAAAATTCTGGGGTCATACTTTGTGAGTGCCTTATATTCATTTATTTCCCCGTCCTATTTGTATAGCCAGCAATAGCTGGTCGAGAGTATTGAACTCCTAAAACCTCCACGTGCTGGACAAAAATAATAAATCATACAATATGGTTTACAGATTCAGCCACACGGCAGTATGTCAGTCAAGTTCTGAAGAAATGCACCGGCATTGTGTATGAACGAACACGAACTATGTTTGTTCAACTTGTAATTTGTATACCTATTAGGTATTTTTTCAATGGCCACAATACCAAATCACATAAATAATCTTATTATAGTTCTTGCGTTAATAAGGCCTGAAAAGTGCTATTATTAACACTCCCTGACTCTCTCAGCCAAAACCTATGTCACTTCTAGACTACTT
This sequence comes from Parnassius apollo, assembly GCA_907164705.1. Classification (NCBI taxonomy): domain Eukaryota; kingdom Metazoa; phylum Arthropoda; class Insecta; order Lepidoptera; family Papilionidae; genus Parnassius; species Parnassius apollo. The sequence goes on from CAJQZP010001342.1 coordinate 7,841,527, forward strand.
AACATCGTAATACCGTAACAGCATAAGATATTAAAAGCAGAGGGAGACAGGCAGGAGATGGGCAGCAGCATCTTCCTAATAACAACAATAATAAAAAACTGTGGTTGACAACCCGCTCGCCAAGCGTGGCAACTATGGCAAATATTCCCCCATGAATAACGACACAAACAAACGGCCCCCAGTCCCCGGCGGCCCCGCTATTCCTGGATACGGTGGCGCACATGGTAACGGCAGAGCAGGGGGTGCTAAGAATCTCCGGTGGAGGTTCGGTTGCCACCTAAGACGACTCGACCTGGCGACATATAAAGCACGTACCCTGAGGACTGACGAGAAGATACTGGAGCTGGAAGAAGAGGTAGACAAGTTGCGCTGGCATATTATTGGATTATCCGAGGTCCGAAGAGAGGGGGAGGACACGGTAATAGTCGCGTCCGGCAACTTGTTCTATCACCGGGAGGGCGAACATCCATTCCAAGGAGGTGTCGGATTTACCGTCCACAAGTCTCTCGTAAACAACGTTGTAAAGATTAAGAGTGTGTCATCGAGGGTCGCGTACCTGATACTCAGAATCACCAAACGGTATTCGCTGAAGGTCATACAGGTTTACGCACCAACCTCGGCACATCCCAATGAGGAGGTGGAGGAAACGTATGAGGATATTTCCAGAGCCATGCATTCCTCGAAAACCCACTACACGGTGTTGATGGGAGACTTCAACGCAAAACTAGGCACAAGAGAAAGCGGTGAGCTGAAGTTAGGGAAATTTGGAGTAGGGCAACGGAACCGAAGGAGCCAGCAGCTGGCCGACTTTATGGCTCAGAAAGTCGCAGCTGCGACTCTTTTTGATGAACTCTTTCTTCCAGAAGCGGCCTCACAGGAAGTGGACCTGGTCAAGCATCGACGGTACGACAAAAAATGAGATTGACTTCATTATGACGACCAGACGCCAACTGTTCAGTGATGTCTCAGTGATCGCAAGGGCGAAAACTGGCAGCGATCACCGAATGGTTAGAGGCACACTGAACCTAAACGTTAAGTTGGAGAGGTCTCGTCTAATGAAGTCAACGCTCCGTCCCCCTCGTACTCTAATACAGAATCCCGAAACCTTTCAGCTCGAGTTACGTAACCGCTTTCAGTGCCTAGAAGATTGGAATGCAGTGGACGATATGAATGACAAGCTCGTGAAAACTGTTCATGCGGTCGGAGCTAAGTTCTGCAAGACCCGCCGCAGAAGAACACAAAAACTCTCCGACCACACTCTTAATCTCATGGCTGTTAGACGGGAGATGAGGCTACAGTCGTCATCAGATTTGATAGCATACAGGCAACTGAACAGACGGATCTCCAAATGCATGCGGCAAGACTTGCGCAACTTCGTACTGCTCGTATTGAAGAAGCGATCGAGCGGAACCAAGGCTCCAATGTCTTTGCCAGAGAACTGTTTGCCAGTAAGAGCCAACTGTCAAAGCTGAAGACTGAGTGTGGCAGCATCGTTTCCGGGACACCTGAGGTTCTGGGTGAAATTGAGAGGTTCTGTGGGCAGCTGTACACATCATCGTTAGAGACACACGCAAGTACGAGTAACGATCCAAGAGCATGTCTTATCCGACACTACTCCGATGATATCCCGGACGTCAGTCTGAGCTAGATTAGAATAGCTCTCTAGCACCTTAAAAATGGCATGTCTCCGGGCGAGGATGGAATTACAGCGGAGCTTCTAAAAGCGGGTGGAAAACCGGTACTTGAAGTTCTTCAGAGGCTCTTTAATTCCGTCCTTCATAGTGGCACTACTTCGGAGGCGTGGAGCAAAAGTGCGGTGGCCTTATTCTTCAAGAAAGGTGACAACGCCCTCTTGAAGAACTACAGATCGATATCCCTTCTGAGCCGCGTCTACGTGCTGTTTTCGAGAGTCATTACGAATCATCTCGCACGCATACTCGACGACTTCCAGCCTCACGAACAAGCCGGTTTCCGAAAATGCTTTAGTACCATAGACCACATACATACCCTTCGGCAAATTGTACAGAAGTCCAAAGAGTACAATCTGCCACTCTGCCTGGCGTATGTGGACTATGAGAAAGCCTTTGATTCCTTCGAAATTTGGGCGGTGCTACAGTCTCTTCAGCGGTGCCAAGTTGACTGTCGGTATATCGAAGTGCTGAAGTATTTGTACAGTGGGGCTACGATGGCTATCCGAGTACAGAACCAGAGTACGAAACCTATCCAACTGCAGAGAGGTGTAAGACAGGGTGACGTTATTTTCCCGAAACTCTTCACCGCTGCATTGGAAGACGTTTTCAAGCTACTGGACTGGAAAGGATACGGTATTAACATCAATGGAGAGTACATAACTCAACTTCGATTTGCCGAGGATATAGTCCTTATGGCAGAATTGCTGGAGGACTAATAAGCACTATGCTCAATGACCTCAATAGTGCCTTCCAACGGATAGGTCTTAAGATGAACATGGACAAAACAAAGATCATGTTTAATGTCCATGTCACACCTATGCCGGTATTTGTTGGGAGCACTAAGCTCGAAGTTGTTGATGAGTACGTTTACCTGGGATAAATAGTCCGACTAGGTAAGTGCAACTTCGACCGAGAGGTCAATCGACGGATTCAACTCGGCTAGGCAGCGTTCAGGAAATTACGACGCATCTTCTTATCAGGTATACCTCAGAACCTAAGTTGTTGTAAAAAACTAAGTTGTACAACCAGTGCGTGTTGCCAGTGATGACCTACGGAACCGACACTGCTGGCCGTATGAGGACGCTCAAAGTCGCTCAGCGAACTATGGAGAGGGCTATGCTCGGAGTTTCTCTGCATGATAAACTTAGAAATGAGGATATCCGCAATAGAACCAGAGTGACCGACATAGCCCAACGGATCAGTAAGCTGAAGTGGCAATGGGCCAGCCATATATCTCGAAGAACCGACAACCGTTGGGGGGAAAAAGGGTTCTCGAGTGGCAGGCGTGTGGTAGGCGAAGTGTAGGGCGACCCCCCACTAGATGGAGTGACGACCTGGTAAGACATGCAGGAAGTCTATGGATGCAGGTAGCTCAGGACCGTGCTTTGTGGCATAACTTGGAGGAGGCCTATGTTCAGCAGTGGACTTGTGAAAGGCTGTAATGATGATGATGATGGATTGAGTGAGATTGAGATTAGTTCGGATTAATTCCAGTTGCTGAACTTCACTATCGTACACTGCGACAGAACTCTAAATTCCAATCTCATTATCTCGATGACTGGCGGTTCACCACTGTTCTATTTACGTAGAATTTTCTACCCCGTATGACCAAACTGTGAAATTTGAAGCGATTTTTTCGGACAGATACGACTTAGAGACCTTAAAGAAAAAAGCCTACTTCTTTATAAATGGCCACAATGCGCCCGCAATTCCTATGATGTTGCAGATGTTCACGGGCGACGGTGATCATTTACCGTCAGGTGAGCCGCACAATCGTTTGCCACTTCTTCCATAAAAAATACGTATGTTATGCATAATTTGCTTTGAAATTTCTGCATTTTTGCCTTTAATCATCATCATCATCATTACAGCCCTTCACAAGTCCACTGCTGAACATAGGCCTCCCCCAAGGTATGCCACAAAGCACGGTTTGGCCATGTAGAAAGAATGAATGAGGAAAGACTGACAAAGCAAATATATGTTGCAGAAGTGAATGGAAGAGTCGGAAAGGGACTTCCTAGGCGAAAGTTCGTCGACCAAATTGGCGATATACTAAAAATCGGTCAAGTTAAGATTACTCATAACCGACGAGCATTTATGCGTAGGTATATGGATGTGGAAGAGGCGAGAGAGTTATGTCAGGATCGTGCTAAATGGAAGTCTGTAGTCTCCGCCTACCCCTCTGGGTGACAGGCGTGACTGTTTATATATATATATATATATATATATATATATATATATATATATATTTGTATATATGTACATAATATTCGTATTGGATATTTCGCTACTGCATAAGTAACATATTTTACATTTAACTTTGACATGAAATATAACTCTATTTCTTGCAGTCTTTTAATGATGAATATTTAGCGTAATACCGGTCGTAATTTATGATTCAATAATTTACGATTAGTATGAATCCAGTGTTTCCGCATTGAATTCAATGTCTTGGCTACGAGCCACTTGGTTATCTTTTCATGTTAAAATTATCAATTTTTTTTTAATAGGACAGGGTGACAAACGAGCACAGCAGCACTAAGCTACTTTTTAAAGCTGGTATTCTGTGAGAGCGTGGTCCTTCCCCGGTTGAGCCGACCCATACGTGCTACAACTATACTTTTAATATAACTGCAGCATGGCTCTACCACGTATAAAGTGTGAGTGCTACTGTAAAAAATTTTTATAGGATAGAGTAACAAACGAACACACAGTTCGCCTGATGATAAGTGTTTGCTGTGGCCCATAGACACCTAAATCTATCCTCGATTACGAATCAAAATGTAGATGCGTTGTCACCCGTAAGGACTAAGATAGAATGCCTCTTTACACTAAAAAGGGTCTCCGATTCTCTACACTCACCATACGAAACACAGCAGCACTAAGCTACTATTTTACGCTGGTATTCTGTGAGAGCGTGGTTCTTCCCCAGTCGAGCCGACCCATTCGTGCTACAACTATACTACTAATATTGGCTCTACCACGTTTAAATTGTAGTTTTTGCTGAAAAGTACTATATTCCACGAAATAAGCATTAGATTTTGAAGAGGTAAGTTAAGCAAACAATTTCTTAAACATAGCGCTTATTTACCTAAATTATCTTATTTAGATGGATCATATTTGTGATTTTTGTAGAGACAGTAAAATGTGGAACAATATGTCTTAGTTTTTGTTTATTCTAGATTAAATAGATGTATAAAAATACTGCTATAATACGAACTGAAAGTTTATCGTTGATACAAAGTGATAATTGTTTTAAAATTTAATTAATAAAAAGTAAATGGCTAAATACTGACCGGTTTAAATGATTGGAAAACTGTATTTTCGAGCTATGACAGTAAATATTTAGAAATAATCATGGACAGTTGCCTCGGAATTTATTTTTAAGATAATGATAATCAAACATAAATAATTAGATACTTAAAGCAAATACCTATTTATATTTATAAAATGTTTTGCTGGTAAAATAAAAAACGGAGACACGGGGTACATAATGGTTGCATTGATTTTAATATTTTAAGTATTACATTTAATAATAAAAACATTTAATAAATCATAATTTAATACATTATAAAAATTAATTTTAACATGCTACTTAAATATGAACGTAAACTTAATAATTTAAGTAAGGAAACATGTAAGAATCAGTTAAATAGGATTGATCTGTTTAAAGGCCAATTAATGAGACTACTCTCTCTTTCATCTGTCCCTAAAAATATAAAGTAATAATAAACTTGTTATCGTTGTACCTGCATGGATTTAAAAACATAATGATCTTATTTTTATGGGATAGGGTAACAAACGAGCACACAGTCCACCTGATGGTAAGTGGTTGCTTTGGCCCATAGACATCCACATCCATCCTCGATTGCGAATCAAAATGCAGATACGCTGTCACCCGTGAGGACTAAGATGGAATACCTCGTTTCCAGTAAAAAAGGGTCTCCGGTTCTCTACACTCACCATACGAAATACAGTAGCATAAAGCTACTATTTTACGCTGGTATTCAGTGAGATGACCGAATGATCTTAACAGAAACTAGCCAAATACGCAGTATTTATTAAAGTACACCAAGTGTTTGATGCACTCTTTATTCTCTCAACCTATGTTATATGTATACAGTTATGTTAAGAAAACGATCTCCCATCCAGGGTCTCACTGCGGCAAGTGCAGCTTTATCTCACAGATCTATTGATCCGCGCAAAGCTTCTCTTCTCTACGACTAATGCTGTAGGCGCAAGCTATTAAGATTTCGGCACACTGTCGTCGGGCATAAAGCGTGAATCATGAGGTTATGAGTATATATACTATTAGGTTATATATATATATATATATATCTAACTACCATGACTGCCTCGTTGGTCTAGTGGTTGTAGTAGTGCGACTGCTGATCATGAGGTCCTCAAAAAAAAATTGAGTTTTTCTGTCAAGAAATCCCGGAGTCAGGAGTCGTTGGTTGGCGGTGTCTCACCCCCATGCCTCGGAAAGCACGTAAAGCCGTTGATCCCGCGCCTGGTCTCTCTCCTGGTCGTGTTGGTTTACCGTCCCATTGGATTACGAGAGTGAGGGAATAGAGAGTGCACCTATATTGTGAGTGTGTCCCGTGTATTGCGCATACACTTTGGCACTATAATCCTGTACTGCGCCGATGGTTAGCCTCTGTTGAGACAGGCTGCCGTGGCCGAAATTCAGTCCGGAGGACATTATATCTAACTACACTAAGTTTAATCATTGTGACTTGGGAATATAAACCGAAGCTCCGCTCAACCCCTTTGAGAATATAGCGTGACAATATGAATATTGTGCTAGTGTGACTTGTGAGGTGCGGATGGTTAAGTAAAGTTATACTTTTTTTTTCGATTGATATATAGATACTTAGTTGGGTTCACAAAAGCTTAATTAGTTTTATAACGTATAAAAATCTATCTCTACTTTTATCAAAAGTGTTTGAAGTTAAATTTTTGAAGTCTTATTATAACAATGTACTTACTGGTACAAATAATGTAGAAATGGCGTATTTTAATGAAATTGTTTTATTCTACTTATTCTTTTATTCTTCTCAAGAAAATGATTGCTGCAAATTTTTAAGTTCTTCTTTCTATTTCAACCAACCCGCCCAATAAACTAAACCATTTTATTCCAAATAAAGAATCCGAAATGAATGTGTTCGATAAACGGCAAAATTAAATTACATTTAAGAACGCTAACCGAGCATTCATTTTCATTCCGTTGTGTGGGAATAAATATAAATAATAAGTCTATCGATTCATTATAAACATTCAAGATAAATATCGACATTAATTTTGATATATTTGAGTCAATCCCTAGCGTATATGTAAAATATTTTGCATAAAAATGTTTTTACCAAATTCATGCAAATTATCAACAACGTGACCTTTTTCTTTGCAAAATATCAAAATTATCAAAGAAAATTGAAAACATTCTATATTTAAAACAGTATATAACATAAATTTTAATCAAAAATAGACGCGTCTTATTATTGACGACGTCTCGAGAATTTACCTATGAAATGTGCAATTATCAGGATTATTTCTATTACTACCATACCTACCACAGTAACTCACGGAACATGTAACCATTTTGGAAAACTATGAATTACAAAAATTAACACTATAATAATATAAAAAATGACACCGACGAGTCAAACCTGATAAAGTCATGAGATTTGCTATCCTTTTCCATTTTGCTATATTGCCATAAGAAATTTTCTTTTCACTTGCATACTATGTCCGTCTATTACTTTCCTAAGTCTATGGCGTAAACACAGTTTTTTTATGTACTTATTTTCAACATCATCATCCTCATTATTACAGCCCTTCACAAGTCCACTGCTAAACATAGGCCTCTCCCAAGGAAAACCACAAAGCACGGTTTAGAGCCACCTGCATCCATCGACTTCCTGCATGTTTTACCAGGTCGTTACTCAATCTAGTGGGTGGTTGCCCTATGAGGCTGCCACTCGAGTACCTTTCTTCCTCCATTAGTTGTCGGCTATGTCGGTTACTGGTTACACTGCGGATGTCCGCATTTCTAAGTTTATCACGCTATTTATTTTTATGTTTTTAACACAAACACACACACGCACATACACACACACACACCACACACACACACACACACACACACACACACACACACACACAACAAAAACACACACACACACACACACACGCACGCACACACGCACGCACACGCGCACGCGCACGCGCGCACACGCGCACACGCGCACACGCGCACACGCGCACACGCGCACACGCGCACACGTGCACACGCGCTAACGCACACACGCACACACGCACACGCGCACACACACACACGCGCGCGTACACGCACACACACACACACTCGCGCGCGCCACACACACACACACACACACACACACACACACACACACACAAACGCGTGCACACGCACACATAATACACACACACACACACACACACAAACACGCACGCTAAGACCGCACGCATTAAAAACGCCACGCCTGCACGCACGCACGCACGCACGCACGCACGCTGCGCAATGCACTGCTACGCACGCGGAATATATAAAAAAATATGTGTTTTAAAATTTTTATTCACATAAATAGTGGATATCATTAGTCTAATGAAGGTAAGTACAAAATAGAATTAACGTTTTCCTTCTAAATATATCAATTTTATTTATTAAGAATGCGGAATAAACGTTGGCTAAAGAATAAAGGTAAGAAAATGATTGTCAGAAAAAGTAAATTTATTATATAAATATTTAAATAAAATAGTTTTATATATTATATAAAGTGAAAATTAAAATATCTACATAATTTATGGGACTGAGATTACTGACGTGTTGAAAGAACTTAACCTCCTACCAGTTTATTTTATAGATGGGTATTTTTTTGCTCCGAAAGTAAGTGTAACCTGTATTTGATTTTAAACCCACTAATTGTTTTCAGGTCACGCAGTGGAGGCGGGAGGTTATTCCAACATTTAGTGGCATTATATTTAAAACTACCTCTGAAAGCGGCCGACCGGTAGAAAGGATATACTAACTTGTAATTGGATGATCTGATATTATACTGCTTGTTTTGATCTTTAGACCAAATTAACTTATTATATAAATATAAAGGTTCTTTATTTTTAATAATTCCAAACAAAAGTGAGGCAAAGTGTAGTCGCCTGCGAAAGTCCATTTTTAAAATTTTAGCGTTATTAATGAAAAGGGTTACATGTGCACGTGGTCGTACATTGAAACAAAAGCGTGCACAGGCATTCTGTACCCGCTGTATTATTTGCTGTGTTCGAGATAATAGTCGTGGGTCTATGAGAGAATCCGCGTAATTGAATTTTGAAAGCACGATAGACTCGCAGAGATGTATACGTAAGGTGACACTTAGGTACTCACAAATAAGTACTTTCAACCTATAAAAGCAGTTACGTGCAATATCCATTACATGTTTCTCAAAACGAAGTTTGTCGTCCATTATTACCCCCAAATTTCTGACTTCAGAGACTCTCACAATAGGTTCGTTGCTTACAATAATGGCAGGGTGGCTTAGTGTGATCTTTTTTAATTGATTTGGCGATCCTAGAATAAGGTACTGCGACTTTTTTGGATTGAGAACCAATGCGTTACGCTCTGACCACAAAGATATCCGACACAAATCCAAGTTCAATTTTGTCACTGCTATTTGAACATCACAAGGCTTAAACGATATAGATATCTGTAAGTCGTCAGCGTACATGTGGTACTTACAATACTCTATATTTTTAATAATGTCTGCACTATATATTATAAAAAGTAAGGGACCTAAAATGGATCCTTGCGGAACTCCTCGGTTCACAGGGCGCTCCCCAGAAATAGCTTTACCTTTTCCATTTAATTGTATTTCAACTTGCTGTGATCTATTTTTAAAGTAACTGGCAAACCATTGGGTCGCGTTTCTGCTTAAACAATAAAAATATAATTTTGAAAGAAGTAATGGGATATTGAGGGTTTCAAAAGCGCGCGAGAAATCAAGTAATGTTAAAATAGTACCCTCATCACTGGCTTGTGCAGTCAGTATATCATACACGACCTCTATAAGCTCTGTGGTAGTGCTGTGCTTCTTTCTAAAGCCAGACTGCAGCTTAGGAAGGATGTTATTTGATTCAAGGTACTTTGTTAGCTGATTACATGCAAGCTTTTCTATTATTTTAGAAAGGCACGGTAGAATACTAATTGGCCTGAGATCCGACGACAAACAGGGTTACTAGTTTTTGGTATAGGTTTAACGACGGCTTTTTGCCAGAGATCCGGATAGGTATTTGTCGCAAAAGATTTATTAATTATGTATGTTATTTCTGTAATAACATCTTTAGGTAATAACTTTAACATATTAAGAGAAATGCCATCACACCCCACTGCATTAGACTGCAAAGAGTTTATAACTTTAACCACCTCATCCTCCGAGGCTTCTTTAAAATAAAAAGAGTTATCATTAGTGCCATTAAATACAAAGAAAGTGAGAAGAGACAATGAGACGTCATTTTTACCAGGAATATTAAGAAAATGATTGTTTAAAGCATCAGGGTCACTGAAATGCGATGGCAAAGAAGTATCCTTATTTTTTATTTGAACTTGGCGTTTAATGTGCTTCCACATTATTTTAGGTTGATTTAGTTTTGAATTAATATAAAATTTGAAGTAGGCAATCTTTTCTGAAACTATCGCTTTATTAACTATTGATTTTAGTTCCCTATAATAATCCTTATGTGGAGCAAGTTTTGTTTTCCAGGCTCTCACTTGAGCCTCGTTGCGTGTCCTCATCATACATCTTATGTTATGCGTTATCCATGGATAATATTTTTTTTATATGGACAGTTTTAGGAGGGGCGTGAGAATTAAAGATATTTAATAAATTTTTGTTAAAAGAATCAATCATATCGTTTATGTTATCTGACGATGCACAGTGCCAGTTAATTTGTTTTAAATCTTGGTTGAAAAGGTTTATGTCCATATCCCTTAAAGGTCTATACGTGACGCTTTCAGGCTGAAACTTAGGCTTGGGAATGTCAAGTTCACATACAATAAAGGCATGACTATTGAGGTCACTAATATAGTTCACACTTATAATATATATAACTATAAACTATATTCAGTAAAGTGTGTTGGTTCCTCAACATATTGCACGAGGTTATTGCATGTTAGGAAGTCCGAAAGCATTTTGGCACTAACACAGTTTTTATTTAAAATGTCGATATTAAAATCCCCAAGCAGTACTGTTTGATCGTAGCCTACAAAAGAACCTAAGGACTCGCTCAGCGCGTCCAGAAATAATGTCACGCTCAACCATGGGGGACTATAAGCAGTACCGAAGACAAGGGACTTGCCGTTAATTTAATATTTAACCATATCTGCTCCACCGCGGGACAAATAGGATGTTGAATAATTTTTGACGACAAGCCCCGTCTCAAATAAAAAACCACACCGCCGCCACGCGCACGAACTTCGGGAGGTCGGGGTACGTGAAGCAGTCGATACCCTAGAACAGAAGGCGCCCGGCCTTCCTCCCCTATCCGAAGCCATGTTTCATTGATAGCCATTATGTCTACAGAGTGATGCGCCATAGCAGCTAAGAATTCGTCGTGCCTAGTACCAGGAGACCCGGGGTTCAAGAAGCCAATTTTCAACTTACTTAGTTTAGTATTCAAGAAACAAACAAAACCATAATAAAGGAGACTATGGTACCACTGCTTATGTACTGTCAAATACATTTCTATGTATGGGCCACAGTTATAAGTTATAAATAAACATAACTGATTGCCGAATATATTATCCGACAATATCCTGTCGCCATTTCCCGTTATGCTGCTACACGTTAGAAAGCAAACATTAAACCCGTCACAATATTCACTATAACAAAAGACAAAGAATAAATGTGATAATATTAAAAGTGTAACTACAAAATAACAGACAAAAAATTTACTCCATACTCCATAAACGTATGCAAAGCAACTTAACAAAAATAAAATGTAACCTAATAATAAAATGGAAATAAAATGTAGTCTAAATAAAAATAAAAATAAAATGTTCTCGTAGTAGCAGCTACGTAGATGCGTAGGGGGAAACAATCATTGAGAAATAATTATAATCCAGACGACAGCCAAATTGACATAGTGCAAGAAGTAACATAAAGAACAGGATTAAAATTCGCTTCAAACTATTCAATTCCCTAAAATTTTGTTTATATCTATTTCTGTTCGAATTCTATAACTGGGTGAACCAGAATCACGACGCGCAAAAATGCATCCTTCCCGCGTCCACACATATCTCCAGCCTTTGCGGCGCCCTTCTTCCCGTGCTTTATAAAATAATTGCCTATTGATTGAGGTGAGCCGCTCATTAACATAAAATCGGCGCGGCTCGCCACCTAAGTTCAAACCGGAAGTATCCGCCCCCCGCCGAACGCGCGCTTCGTGAATTAGTTTATCTCGAATCACTCGACGAGCGAGACGGACAACTAACGGACGCGGCCTCCGCTTGTCAGCGCTGCCTGGTATTTCCTCGCGGCGCATGCCTATACGCCTTGCACTTACAACATCGCGCTCGTCCAATTCAGTGCCAATTTTAGCCGCAAGCATAGTGACGAGGTGCAAGGGGTTTTCGCCCTTCTGTTCTATTACAACAGATATTTCCAGATCGTTTAAAAGTAATTCTTGATCACGCTCGTTAAGTCGACACTTTAACTCCGCTATGCTATCTTCGACCTTGGACCCTCCAGGTTGACTCGGCAAGTCCGTTGCCTGCTGCTCAAGACATGCGATCCTTTTCTCGACGTCGCTAACCCTGTTACTTATTTCACTAACATTAGAATTAATGTTAGTGATTTCCTGGCGAAAAGATACTGAAAAGGAACCAACGTTTGTGTAAACGTTCAACTAAGAAACAGAAGGGAGGAATCGAGGCTTCTCTCGATCCGGACTCCTATAACGCCTACGTTGGGTTCGGGAACAACGTATGTGATCTTCGCAACGGAGTAACACACAAGGGCGATAACCTCTTCCTTTTCAGCAAATAGGTTCAGTCGGGGATTACGGGTCTTCCGAAGTCGTCCCGATCCCAACGCCTTAATTCTTCGATGTGGACTGTATAATTTTGAGGGATGAATTTCTTGGGAATAAAACAGCAATTATCTTCAAACCGTTCCGTGAGAGAGTAATTACTTTTTCCCTATCACTTCCCTACACTTTTTTTCTTCTTATAGACTGCTGGTCTGATTCCCGAAGTTTCTCGGAACTTTCCCGAAACTTCCACGAAACTTCCCCGAACGATTCCCGAACGAATTGCAAGAAAACTCGTTTACTGAGCTACCCCAGAGCTATACGCGAAAGTGAGCCGCGCCATTTGTGCGCTTGCGCAACTCAATTACATCAATTTGTACTATCACTCTCTCACGGTTTACTCAATAACTTTATTTGCATAAGTCATACATTAACACAATTTACTTGTATAGATAGCGCAAAAAAATATCTATACTACGATATACATTACATTTTCATATCACAAAAAACCTTTTATTTATTTAACAAAATATGCCTATTTTACCCACATGTTCGAAGTTGAAATTTCTTAAATATTTAACATAGAAAGTTAAAACAATGTTTTCCACTTGAAATTACGCATATCTTAACTAATACAATAGTTTAATTTACATTTTATCTATACATTTCACTATTAAAACACTTTTAAATTTCTTATACAAAACTATCATTATTTCACTTATTCACAGGAATTTTCACATAAAAATAACACAGAATTCACCTCTTTTACACGTACAATCAATCGGAAATGTTTCACAAGTCATTTTTACATAAATTGCTGAAATTGCAAATATTTAAATTTCTACATATTTGGCCTCCTAAGTACGTGGCTAGCGTGCGTCTGTGAACTCACACTATTTGAACAACTAACTTTTGCACGGCTATCGACTTTCAGAAAAAATGGAAAGTAATATACACCAATATCAACAATACTAAGGTGAATCAATGCTTTTACACTCAATTCTCAAACTGTAGGAAACTATTTCTAATCAGATTCTTATCAGTTATCATATCTCTTATCAGATAACAATATAAGTGAATGTTTTCATAAATCAATCATAGCAAATAGGCATATGTTTTCATACAAAACATATCAAACCCATATAAGACAACACTTATGCTATTGTTACGAGCTTGAGGTTCGTGACAATAAAAATTGCCGATAAAATTACCTTAATTAACACTTTAATTTACTTTACACAATTAAAGTTAAAACACTAATAATTTAAACACACTAATTCACTTAATTCCACTCCGAAGCTTCGCTTGTTTCGCCCAAATCAACACTGCCTCCCTCGCATCCTGCAGCGCCTATATATTTAAATTAGCAAAGAAATATCCAGAATGTTCAAGTAAACACGCGGAAGGTACCGAGCGTTCGAGTTTCGACTAGGCGCTGTCAGTTGAGCGATTTGTGATGTCATTTTCTCAATGCTCCCCTCGCTCTCGTTCCTGACACTAGATGGCGCTAGTTGACTTATTCATGCAACACTGCCCCCTCCTAAGACATGCTCGTCCCGAGCATTATCGGTCCCATAATAACGCGCCAAGCGATCCACATGGACGATCTTAGGAGTCCCTCTTGCGCCTTTCTGTATCCGGTAGGTCACATCGTTGATCCTGGTTACAATCCGGTACGGGCCGTCCCATTTAGCTTGAAGCTTAGGAGATTTCCCTTTGCTGCGGACTGGATTGTGCAACCACACAAGTGAACCTTCGTCGAACCCTTTGTTGTTCATTTTGCGGTCATACCGGGTTTTCATCTTTTCAGACATTTGCTGGCCCGATTGTCTGACGTGCTCATAAACGTCATTCATTTTTTTCCGCAAGTCATTTGCATAATCGGTTATACTGCGTGGAGCATCGGGTGGTATCCCGGTGATCAGGTCTGCAGGCAGCCGTAATTCTCTTCCAAAGTTTGCGAAAGCTGGTGTCACTGCTGTACTTTCGTGAACAGAACTTCGATATGACAACAAAAACGGTTGTATGTGCTTGTCCCAATCTCGTTGCCGATTGTCTACAACTTTTGCTAGGTACCTCTCCAATGTCTGATTAAATCGTTCCACCATTCCATCAGATTGCGGGTGATAAGAAGTCGTTCTTGTTTTATGAGTACCCATAACTCGGCAAGTTTCCTGGAATATTTGAGACTCAAAATTCCTTCCTTGATCGCTGTGAATCTCTAAAGGTACTCCAAAACGACAGAAGACTTCATGAACTAGTTTATCTGCAACTGTTGAAGCTTCTTGCTTTGGAATGGCGAAGACTTCTGGCCACTTAGTGAAGTAATCCATCACAACCATGAAATACTTGTTACCGCTTTCACTCTCCGGAAACGGCCCCGCCACGTCAATGGCTATTCTCTCCCATGGTGCACCAACATTGTACAACTTCAATGCACCTCTACTACGAGTCTGAGGTCCCTTTACAGCCGCACAACTTGTACATTTGCGACACCAGTCCTCGACATCGTTTCGACAGTGGACCCAGTAAAACCGTTCTCAGATCTTCAGTAGAGTTCGTTTAACTCCCAGATGGCCTCCTGAACAATCATTATGGTACAGCTGTAGAACATCCGGTACTTTAACTTTAGGGACAAACATTTGCAAATGACAGCTGTCTCCCCGAACGTTTTCCCATTTACGACACAGAACTCCATCCTGAAGCAGCAAGCTGTCCCACTGGGCCCAATAGCTTTTAGTGGTCGAACTCATCGCTGAGACGTCACTCCACGGATCTTCCTGCTGTGCATGTAGTAAGCTGTCCTTCCACTCGTTGCTGAGGTGGTCTGCCCTGAGCATCCTCACGGATACCACTTCCTTACTCTCTTGCCTAGTACAATGTTTGCAATCTTCAGGACAAGGTCTTCTTGACAATGCATCTGCGTTGCCATGAGATTTCCCGCTGCGATGTTCGATCTCAAAGTCGTATTCCTGCAGTAGTTCAGACCACCTCGCAACTTGTCCTTCTGGGTTTTTAAACTGCAATAGCCATTTTAGTGCAGCATGGTCAGTTCGTAAGTGAAATTTTCGTCCCAGAAGATATATGCTAAAATGTTGCAACGACTTTACCACAGCTAGCAATTCGCGTCTTGTGACACAGTAGTTCCTTTCCGGTTTTGACAACGACTTGCTGAAGTACGCTATCACGACCTCTTGGTCACCATTACGTTGAGACAACACACCGCCAAGTCCTATATCACTTGCGTCTGTGTCAACTATAAATTCTTTGCTTGCATCAGGGTATCCCAAAATAGGTGTTTTGCACAGACGGTCCTTGAGCTCCTGGAATGCGATGTTACAACTTTCATCCCAGCAGAAATGTCGCTTCTCCTCGGTTAGCTTATGCAGAGGTTTGGCTATATCTGCAAAGTTCTTCACAAAACGTCGGTAATAGGAGCACAAACCCAAAAATGCTCTAACCTGCGTCTTGTCTTTTGGAACCGGCCAATCCTTTACAGCTGCGATTTTCTCTGGATCCGTGCGGATACCTTCTTCCGACACTACATACCCCAAAAAGTTGACTTGCCGTTTGAATAGTGAACATTTCTTCGGACTCAACTTAAGGTTGGCACTCTTAATCTTCATGAGCACGCGTTCCAGGTTTTGAAGGTGTTCCTCAAACGTACGGCCCACGATGATGATGTCATCCAAGTAGACCAGACAGGCATCGCCAATTAGCCCGGTAAGTACAAGTTCCATCAGCCTTTCAAACGTTGCTGGAGCATTGCACAACCCAAACGGCATTACTTTGAATTGCCACAGACCCTTTCCCGTCGAGAACGCAGTTTTCTCCTTGTCCTTAGGGTCAATTTCAACTTGCCAGTAGCCACTTTTTAGATCCAGCGTGCTAAACCATTTTACTCCTGTAAGCATGTCCAGCGTGTCATCAATTCTTGGCAAGGGATAGCTGTCCTTCTTTGTAACGTCGTTCAGACGGCGGTAATCAACACAGAACCGCATGCTGCCATCCTTCTTCTTTACCAGTACCACGGGTGAACACCATGGACTAGATGAAGGTTCAATAACACCATCCCTCACCATTCCCTCAATCATGGTTTCCACTTCCCTTTTCACGTGCTACCGGCAATCGTCTTGGCCGCTGACGGATAGGCAACTCTTCACCTGTGTTTATTTTGTGTTGAACTAAACCAGTCTTTCCTATGTCAGCATCGTTTGATGAGAATACATCGGCGTACTCGAGTAACAACTTCTTCGCCTTCACCAATTCGTTCGGGGACAGAACACTGCGACAGTCTTCCAAAAGTGTGGTCACTCTCGTTTCTGAATCCTTGCTGGGGGTCCCACTCGATATATTTTGGCACTGACGTAACCAATCCACTTCCTCACAAGTACCAACCAGTGTACCTTTTTCTATAACCTGTTCCCGGTCGCAAAGGTTCAGCACACGTACTCCTGAGATGTCAGTGGTCCTGACCAAGGTTCGAGCTACTTTCCATGGAAGGTCATTGTTTACCCTTTCCACAAGTACACAACGGTGAGCTTGCCCAGCGTTTCGTGGAAGACTAACCGGAACAATCGTTTCCGATCTCGGCGGAAGAACAATCTTCTTGATGCTGTACACGTTCCCTGGTAACGCACCTTCCATAAAAAAGTTCCTCCTGTCCACATTTCAAAACACCTTGCTTAACGTCGATCTCACAACAATTATTCCTCATAAAGTCTAGGCCTAGGATGCAGTCGTCCATTATATCAGCCACGATGACATTATGCAGGTAGATCACGTTGCCTAGCTTCAACTCCATCTCCTTCTCTCTACGGACGGGTATACGCTGACCGGTGGCTGTTACCAAATTAATGCGTTCTCGGTTGTATGCGGAGTCCCCAAGGAACTGACTTATAAGTTGGGAACTAACAACCGTACGAGAGGCTCCAGTGTCTATGGTCAGTTTACACGGCATTCCGTTGACCTCGCCCTTGATGATTAGACTGTTCCCATCATGGGTTTGTGAGATCGAGATCCTTGGGGCTCTTTTAACATCAGCCAGCACCCGCCCCGCAGTTCTGGCTTTTACTCGTTTCCCTGCTGCTGCTGGGCGGTGCTGTTGGCCGCACTACCCTCCTGGGATCGTTCACCTTCCCTTTCTAGGGTTCGCTTAGGGCAGCTGGATCGAAGATGGCCCTTTTCCCCACAGCCATAGCACCTAGGGCTGTATCCTTTGTTGCGGTCGCGAACTGTAGCTGCTGCAACCTCCCTGACGCGATGGGAACGATGATCCTGCCGCACGGCTTCTACCTCCAGTGCATGGGCCAAGGCGTCCTTAAGCGTCTCATGGTGCCCGAGCCTCACAGCAGCTCTGACTTCCAGGTCACGGATGCCGTCGATGAATGTCTGCACCAGGTTCCCTCCAATGAGCGCAGGTACAGACCGGTATGCCTTTCGCACCAGCTTCTCCACCTCTAGAGCCCACTGCTGCAGGTTTTCGTTGATGCGCTGCACGCGATCTTTAAGCTGCGCACGAAAGACGTGTTCCAGGTGAGCGTCGCCATACCTCGCCTCCAATGCCTCAATGAGTTGCTCATAAGTCACTTCCTCACCGAGAGCTTCCAGAACTGTTAAGGCCTGGTCGCGCAGGCCTAGTGTGAGAGCAGTCATGGCCTGACTTTCATTCCAGCCGTTCGCCTTCATAACAGCCTCGAACTGGATCTTGTAGGCTGACCAGGAAGAGGTACCGTCGAACGGCGGCACTTTGAATCCACGTAGCGAAGGTGTTGTAGCTACTACGGGAGCTGTTGTTCCATCCCCAAGTTTGAGGTCGTCCAGCGTTTTCTTCACGTCAGCCATTACGTTGTCAACCCGATTGTTTACTTGGTCGATTCGGGTTTCGGCCTCCGACAGGCGGTTGTCATGTTGAGCAACCTTATCCTTCACCTCCCGTATCTCTTTTCCGAAGATAGCGTGAAGGTCCTTCATGAGGAGCATCTGCTCTTCCTTATCGCGTTGGAGTTGCTCTTCTAAACGACGGGCCTGTTCCTCCTGCCAGCGGGCCTGTTCCTCCTGCCGGCGGGCCTGTACCTCCTGCCGGCGGGCCTGTTCCTCCTGCCGGCGGGCCTATTCCTCTTGTCCGCTTTGCAGCTGCTCTTTCAACTGACGGGCCTGCTCCTCCTGTCGGCGAGCCTGCTCCTCCTGTCGGCGAGCCTGCTCCTGCAGCATCACCATCAGAGCACCTAAGTCAGGTGCTGCAGATGTAGGAGCTACCGACGGGCCTGCAGCCGGTGGCTGGCCCTCCGACGTCTGCGGCGTTGCACCACCAAATCTTCGTTGGTCCGTCTCCTGCTGGCGTTGACTTCGTGTACGGACACCCTCCGTTTCCTCCTTAGGTAAAATCGGCATGATTTTATCCCACTTCTGACACCAATTGTTACGAGCTTGAGGTTCGTGACAATAAAAATTGCCGATAAAATTACCTAAATTAACACTTTAATTTACTTTACACAATTAAAGTTAAAACACTAATAATTTAAACACACTAATTCACTTAATTCCACTCCGAAGCTTCGCTTGTTTCGCCCAAATCAACTCTGCCTCCCTCGCATCTTGCAGCGCCTATATATTTAAATTAGCAAAGAAATATCCAGAATGTTCAAGTAAACACGCGGAAGGTACCGAGCGTTCGAGTTTCGACTAGGCGCTGTCAGTTGAGCGATTTGTGATGTCATTTTCTCAATGCTGCCCTCGCTCTCGTTCCTGACACTAGATGGCGCTAGTTGACTTATTCATGCAACACTATTAATTTCCATTAATTATATTTACTCACAAAGTGATCATCTCGACCGGGGAATAAATCCGATCTCTAACTCTATTTTAATATTCCTTTAAATTTACATCATTGGAAAGATGATTTCAACCGGGGAACAAATCCGGTAACATAATTTATATCTTAAAAATTCCCTATATGAATTTATTAAGAGATATTACTAAGAAAATGATAAACTATTCCGGCCTGGGAGTCGAACCCAAGACCTTCATATCATTAATTCGATATTTCTTTAAGATTCAACTAAGCATTTTCTTATCGGAATATTGTTACTTGATAATTTGCTTTTTAGAAGCTATTCGTAATCGGTTAACTTAATAAATTGAAATATTCTTATAGGCGTGTCGCCAACAGATACCATTTCGCGGGCAATAGTAGTCAAATGCTCGCGTATTAATTTTAGCTCGTTTGCTAAGTCGACATTAGTTTCACAGCGCCCTCTATCGTCGGATCCAAGCTGTTCATCGCCGAACTCTGTGTCCGTGCCGCCCGAGCTACACGAACTAGGCGTAGCAATTATGTTCACCATACTCGCACATACATTTTTTGCCTTACAACCGCTGCATTGCCATTTATTTGATATTCGGCCGTCAATAGGAATACTAGCACATTTGCGATGAAATAAATGAGTGCAACTTGAGCACTTTATCGAATCCATTGTAGAAGCGAAACGACCACAGGCGCCGCACTTATTGCCATTTTTATTGACAAGTACTTTATTTAGATGAAAGTTAGACCAATAGATGTCGCTGTACGAAGTTTGTATTAATTATGTAATTTGATATGTATAATTATAAGAATGTTTAATAATTAGCGATTTACTATATATACTATTTACCTTGTTTACATTTAACTATTTAAGGTTTGTTAAATAACTTAAATGTTTACAGCAGCAATTTGCAATACGGTTTAATGACAAACAGCTGATCTTGTTACGAACAGCTGATCACTATTTTGCACTGTAACAACCAACGACCACTGTTTTCACTTTATTCTACTAATGTATCTTATAACACTACTAAAATTGTTCTTAAATATACTTGTTTACTTATTTAAAAATGCTGTTTTATATTTAAAATAATTTTTAATACGGGACACAAGCACTTGACAGCCGACCAAGCTACCCGCTACCTACCGATCAAGGTGGTACCGATCAAGGTGAGGATGTAGTTGGCACAATTCTTGTTATATTTATGAGCATTGCGACGTGTGTATCGACTACTGCTGAAATATGATTCGTGCTCGTGAAATTTTAGAATTTTTATTTGACATTCTAACTGTTGTCTGTTTATATATTTTTTCACTATATGTTATTGAGAGTGAGTTATTAATTAATAGACGTAGCTAATGTAAAATTATACTTAGTGATACAATATTTCTTCAACCTTGTCCCCTAACATATAATTTTGATAATATAAAAAATATATGATAATATAATCCGTCCTACTTGTGTTCGTAACAACGGATAATCCGAGCATGCCTGTAGTAATTTATTGAGGCGGAACATAGCGTAGCCCTCTTATCGCCTGATTCGATGTAATTTTTTATCGATGAAACATAGCATAACTAAATTACGTAGTGTAAAAAGTGTATTTGATTGTGATTTATTTTCATGGCTGTTACTCCAGCTGCTTTATAATAGGAGAACTTAGACGACCGAGCGTTGCTCGGCGTTAGAAAAAAAATTACACCTATTTAGAAAAACTTGTAGAGCAAAACATTATTAATAACAAACATAAAATTCATTCAATCTGTATGTCATACAGCCCTATACGAGAAATCAAACAAATGAAACATAAATATACTGTGTTTAAACATTTTTCGACCAAAACCATTGCAGTCGCCTACAACTTTAGATGGACAAGACACACAGTGGATGATTGATGAAGAAAATTTAATTGACATTGTAATAAAAAAAATAAGATAATATGCACGTATTATCAAGGCAATCGCAGGCTAGGTACTACGTTTCATAAGCATTTTTATTTATTTTTAAGAAAATTTTTTCAGATATATTTATCGCTTCTATATGGATATAATTTAACAACCGTCTATTGCTTGAAGTGATGATTAATTTCTATTCAATTTTCTGTTATCTATCATTGATTCATTTCAGTGTGTTACCTGCTTACGGCAAATATGCTTAATATAATTTAACATTTGGTCGGAGTTTATAAGAATAAAATCAGTTACGAGTGTTATTCTAATAATGATTATGTAATGATGAAATGAGTGAACTATGTAATGATTACGTATATGTCTTATGTCTGCGAATATGATGTTATTTTTCTAAAAATAATCCTCCGTTTTCGGCGACCTATTTTAACAAATTTTTGCCTTAATGAAACTAGAATCTAAGACTAACTTATTAGTAGACTATACTTTTAACCATACACTTAAAAAAGTAAAATCCGAATTCGTTTTAATTATCTCACCGTCATACTATAACAAAACGCCAAACTTTCTTGCACTAAAGTTTCAGTTTCTCTACGAAAAAGATTTAAAAAATCCTAATTAGTTTGGGAACTTAATGGTTAAGAGCTGCTTTCCGTAATGAATAACTAACAAAGCCACAATGAGAGCGCAAACCAAATTAGTTTGTTTTTCTTTTGACTTTATGATATTACGTTAAAATTTATGATATTTTATTTCGTTTCTGATTGTTCTCTTATAAATTTTACTATTACGGTTGCTGTATAATATGAAAACTTTCGTTATATTTTGTGAGTCATTCTACATCTATGATTGATTTTTTAATGTGGCATTTTACAATAGTAGCGCTTAAACGGTATTAATAATTTTAATAACTTGTGCGTAGTTAGTAGCGTAATGTCAAAAATAAGAAATATAAAATTTTGCACTGAGTTCAAAATCCGAAATCATAATATACTACTTAAATTATACAAGTGTTAAATTTTCTTATTTATTTCGCTAGAAGCTGTAAAGCCGAGTTCTAAATTATTGCTCTGCAAAACGGCCCAGCAAAGGTTAATGTCAGTAATCTAGGTAAGCTTAAAAAGTTTGTGAAGGTACTTATTGTATCCAAGGCTAGAACAATTAAAGCTTCCTAATTCTTATTTGATTTTCCGTGGGATAAATATTTAAGTTCCGCTTTATAATTAAATACACGTCGCAGGGATATAAATAAAATTTCTCTAAAAACGGTTCCCAAACCTTAAAACCAATCATTAATAATTAAAATAAATTAAAATGTATAATAATAACTCTTATAAGAAAAGTATTTGTAAGACTTTCATAAATAAATATGGAAGGAGAATCTGAGGAAACTCTTAAGTCTGCGGCCTAAAACCGCAAAACGTAGGAACCAATTCCCTTGAGGTGAGCGGTAGACTCATGACACGCTCTGCGTCTAGTAGCCGTGTTGATCATGCAATCTGTGGTGATGCCATACACTTACATCCCGTCTGCAGGAACGGTGGTCTGGCAGTTGGTGTCACTCACGAAGCACTTTTTATGGCCAGTGTGCCTAGTTACCTAAACCGTGTGAAGTACTTTCACTGTGGCTGTATTTGATCGAATTCTGTATGGTGTTTACACGCATTGACGTGCGTCACTTCAGTCGATGTTTGTGCTTACGCACTACCAAGGGGCTAAGCCCTCTTTTACCTGTTATTTTGCTGTGTACGACGGTCCAGTTCCTAACTTAACGTCTCCTTCGAGGGGAGCACGTTAGTTGGTTGCCGCTCACCACACAGGGTGTTTGTGGAGCCGAGCCACATTTATTTTTAAAATGGAGAGCGAAGCTATTGTATTAGGTATAAATATGTATAAATACTATATATATATATATATATATATATATATATATATATATATATATATATATATAAATATTGTTACGAGCTTGAGGTTCATTACAATAAAAACTGCTGATTGAATTACCAAAATTTACACTTTTATTACCGAACACCAATTAAACTTAAAACACTAATAATTAATCACACTGATTCACTTTATTTCGCTCCGCAACTTCGCTTGTATCGCCAAATTCAATACTCCCCGATTGCGGCTATCAACGGCTTTATATAGGGCTCTTCCACGAAAATATCTAGAATATTCCAGTAAGTAAGGGGCCCCGACCGACCAGGCGCAGAAAGTTCGAGTGTGTGGCTTCTAGAAAGCTTAGTTCTTCACTTCGATACTAGATGGCGCTGTTGGTCGAAAGTCAACATTGACATTTTCTAGGAAGCCTTCCTCGCTCTGGTCCCCGACACTAGATGACGCTAGTGCCAGGTACCTGACGTCAACTTAGGTGCACAACAATATATATATATACAGTATTAATACAAAACGGCTTATTGCTGAACCTTTTGAAAAGATCAAAACATATTTGGTTATTCTGGTTTACTATATTTATGTACATATACAACATGTAACATAATTAACGCACTTTGAGAAAGTAGTTTGTTCAGAATCGTTTACTGAATCGATTCCTATCATTTTTAATATAGGTAATTTTTTATCCCAAAAATAATCAAAACTACGTAAATTACAGTCACACTAAATCTGTACAGTCAAAACAAACTGAAATGGACCGTAACTTAAGGCAATAAGACTTTTAAGAGTTCAGTTTTATTTGTATTATTACCAATTCTGTCATTCAATAAAAATAAAGAAAAAAGAACTTTATTTCAAGCATGTTAAAGTCTTTGCGTTCGTGGATTTGTACTGTGACCACAACATTCTTCCGGAATTAGTATAACTAATTTGATAAATAATCAGTGCATAAAAATGTTTAAGTAAAAATTCAGTGTATGTATTATGATTAGAACATAATATACTATTGGGGTGTCTGAGGGTGTGCGTTAATTACGTTACATATTGTATATAAATATAGTTAGATAGAAAAGTAAAATAATATAAGAGGGGGGGGGGATACTTTAAACTATCAACAAGTTCATTAGGATCGTTCAAATATACTTAATCAGTGTTTGACTTAATTTTTTTAAAGTTACTTAATTACCGCCTTGCTTTTTCATGTTTCAGTTTCAAGAAAGAAAGGTTTAATAATTTTTAAACGTAATATTTCAATCCTGAATTGCGTTGTATTTTTCCTGGTGCAATAAATCCTTTTCTGTGTGCATTAGTCTTATATATATATATATATATATATATATATATATATATATATATATATATATATATAAATATCTATATATATCTTAATTAGTGATCGAATCTTTACTAGGCTTATTTTCAAACAATAGTTCCGATAACCCTGGAGTAATGTTATAGCTTTTATCTTTAATAATATTCATTGAACCGTCTTCATTTTTTTATAGCGATTGGAATGTTTCCCATCAGCTCTTGCCTGCCTCCCTCGTTTCTTATATGATAAGTAACGTTCATATCATTATCGATTTCTTCTTTTTCTTTTGTTTTTATTTTAATTTATATATTTTTAGTATCTGAACATATATCTCTTGTACATGAACTAAATTTATCAATATTATTTTCATCTGAATATTCCATTTTACGGGGATTTTTAAGGAGATTGAAGGATTAATAACACGATCTCTATTGCTAACCCTTTTTACTATGTTCAAGATGTGAATGACTATTTAAAAATATTGGAAAATCAGCAGTGACTTCGAGATATCACATTAATGAGCAATGATGAACAGCAATCTAAATCAAAGAAAGCCCCGAAGAAAAGAAAATGTTCACAAACAGCGTCTATATCTTTTATTATACGTCGAAATTCTGCTAAGCGGGATCGACGTGTTACTCAAATCAATATATTTGAAGCTAATGAAACAGAATAAATTAACGTTGACAATGTCAGAGCCAATACAATTGCCTAGTATGTGGTAGAGGACAAATACGATGAAGTGATGGATGCTATTAGTAGCACTATTAGTAGTGGCGTAAAAAATAAGCCAAAAAAACTGTATGAAACCTAATCGTTACATTTTGTTACCTCATGTTATTATGTAAATAGGTTTTTTATTCTACATTCCATTAGTATTATTTTAGTATTATGAGAATTTATACTTACTATAAATATGTGAAAGTGTCAAATAAAATGAAAATGAACGGATAATTTCGTTGTTTCATTAAGCGTTTATTAATTCAATTATTACGTTTTTGAAAACGTTACACATTCATTATTTACATTAACTAATTAACTGCATCATTATTATCACTAAAATAATAGTATTACTACATTGTAATACTATTATTTTAGTGATAATAGTGTGTTATGTACAATTGTTAATAGTACAAACATTAACATTTCTGCATTTAAAGTAAAACAATTTCAAATATTGTTTTAATTTTTAATAATAAACACAGTAATGTGGTAATTTTACCACTGTACCGTGTACTGTGGTAATTAAACCCACAGCAAGCTTTCAATTTTATTTTGCGCTGTTTGTCTTTTGTCATAGTTACTATTTAAAAAAATAGATAAGAAATAATATCTGGTGATACGTTTGGGAAAAGGTATAAATGATCCACTTCTTAATGGATTATATTTATCGATGTGCATTTCTAAATAACTTACGGAATCGATAGTCCAATCTGACTCAGATGACTCAAACTCTAAACATTTTTTATTAATGTTTCAACAAACGAGTCGTAAGTTAGCGATAAGTCTGTACTTTGTAATATAGCGTTATATTTATTATTAAAAGACAAGGGAATTTTCCTCATTCTTAGTCAAATAATACGAAACAAATAATTCAAAATTGATTTTAATGGACTTTTGTTTTGACAAATTGTCTTTTATAAGTATAAAAACTGTTTCGGAAATAATTCTGGTGAAATACGATTACTATTGTATTACGGAAAGCATTTGCTATTATCTGCACGTTATTGTATTCAGTACGTATTTTACATATCGATTTGTAAATAAAACCCTTTAAATGAGAAGAATATCTTGAAACGTTAACATTACACGTTTGACAGTAATACATAATTTAATTTAGCAAGTACTAACGTTTATTAATGTGAAAATATTTGTGACTACGTTTTATAGTTTCAGCTTTTCGGTTTTAGGATTTTATAGCAATTGAATTTCCAGAATCAAGTATGCCTAGTTAATTTTTAGGATGGTTATATAATAATAATAATACAGTACTCGCGTTTTAGTTGCAAAATATTTGTGATAACGTTTTATATATATAAATATTTGTGATTGAGTTTTGGGTTTTCAGTTTTGAGGTATTAGCTTTTTAGTTTTTTGAAATAAAGATGCGCAGGCAATTTATGGTATATAACAATAATAATACAATCAAATACAAATTGGGTAATCATGAAAATAAGTGATTATACGTATGAATATAGGCGTGTTCAACACGCTTTGTTTTTATTAAAACATACCAAACAATTTATCAAATGTTAATGTTAGATGAATACAACCTACATAGTCAAACGTTCCACCACCGCGGCTAGAGCTTCTTATCTCATTTCTGAGCGGATTTTGAAGCAGAGGAGAATGGAAGACTTTAGGAGACTTTAAAGTCTTCAGAAAAAAATTTAATTTCTAAGACACGCAAGGTTTCTCACAATGTTTTCCTATACCACCGTGTACGTAGTAACGATTGACAATTTCAGTAATGCCGGTGGGATAGAAATCCGGTTGCGAGCGTATCCGTATAATGGTTAAATAATGAATTTCAAATATTTGTCGTCTGATTGAACTTCACTCGTCACTTGTAAAAGCGTATTTAAGTTCTTTAATTAAAGCAAGTCATTCACTCGCAATCTTTCGTATTTATAATACAATATTAAATATTTCATACTCAGGTATGTGAATAAGCGACTTAGGAAGTTTTGCAAAACTAAAAAATCTATGGTTGAAGTTTTTATTATAAAATCTTTTCAAAAACGATGAACTCCGCATGAACGTTGCCAGCGCATATTTCGGAAATGAAAACTATATCGCTCCCAGTTCACGTTTTAGTTCAGACAATAAAAAATAACAAGGTGATAAATCAAGGCTGTAAGGTTGGTGAGCCAAAAGCTTAGCCGATGTTGAATAAAACTAAATTTACGGATTTTATCGCGTTTATTTAGCTGATTTTACTTATTTTTAATACCCGACGTTTCGATGCCTTACTTAGCCGATGTGCTGTTCCTGGTTTTGACAGCGGAGTGCGCGAACGCATTGTAATGGTGAAGCAATAGCCCGCTGGCGTGGATTCGGTCGCTTTTTGCTTAAAGCAGTGAATACTTCTTGCAAACATTTGGTAGTATACCATTTCGAATGTATATCACTTTAATTTAGTAAAGTGATTGGCACCAGATACCCCGTCAAAATAAATTAGCGATAATAATTTTCCCTGCGCTTCTCGATCGCTTCACTTTGATTTGCGTTGGTTCAATTTAAAAGAGATAAATTGTCAACTGGCGCTACGTTTCTGTATCGTATTAAACAATCCATGATTCATTTCCTACATTAATGACGTAAACACGCCGAGACGAGCCTACTTGAAAAACTTTGCGTGGACCTGCTTGAAGTATTGGTGAGGTAACGCAGCACCCAACACGAAGGTGTCCGTGTAAATTCTGGTGAATATTTCCCATATAATTTAGAATTTCTTCATACGTGATTTGCCTGTTCTCTTTAATTTCGAAACTTTCACTGCTAGTCGTTACCTTCCTTAAGAGCCGTCAAAGGTCAACTTCATTCTGCATCTCTCAAAATTAGTCGACCATGCTTACTGTTGCCTTATAAGTGTCTTTCTCAAAAATACATTTGAAATCTGTCAAACAATTCTCTCTGTTATATACGACTTTTGTTATAGTAAAATAACCCCAATGCAGATCCATTTTTCGATGAAATATAATATTTAAACTTAGCTCGTAAAAATGTTGAGATAATTTTAAATTGAAACATACATACATATTTTGACTTGTTAATAACAATTATAGTTTTTTTTTTGTTTCTCGTGTATATTATATTACGGGTATATTACGGGAAAAGTTACACATTTAGATTATTTTTATTCTAATAAAATGCATTTCTATAAAGACTAAAAAAGAAACATTGTTTTAAATTTGAATCTGAATGATGGGGTGAGAAATTGTGTGATAAGAGAAAAATGTGATATGCAAGATGATGTTGTGACAAGGATTAAGATAGAAAAGAGAGACAAAGCAAATTTATATGGCAGATGTGAACGGCAGAGTCGGAAAGAGACGCCCTATAAAGACGAAAGTTCATCGACCAAATTAGCGATATTTTGTAAAGAAGAGAAAGTTAGAAGTATTCCTAACCGACGAGTGTGTGGTTAAGAGAGGCGAGAGAGGTATGTCACGATCGTGCCAAATGGAAGTCCGTAGCGGGTTGGCTATAGACATCCGGTACTTGATTTTGATAATGTATTTAGTCTAGGAGGCTTGTTAGGTTTAACTTGAACCTATTACACTGTTTTCACATGTCGGAAATGCGTTTTGAATTAATTACGATAAAAACAAATTTAACTAAAAATTGTGTAATAACGAAACGCAAATATGTCAATTTGTTCTCATATTATGAAGTAGATGTCCGGTACTTGATTTTTAATTTTGGTTTCAATTTAGGAGGATTGTCAGGGTTAAGCTCAAACTATTTACACTGTTTTTGGATTTCGGAATTGCCTTTTGAATTAATTACGATAAAAATAAATTTTACTAAAAATTGCATATAACGAAACGCAAATATGTCAATTTGTTTTATTTTAACACAGATACACTCATAAAAAAATTAATCACTCGGACCCAGAGAATCCATTTGTGGTTGGAGACGGAACTTATATACATACAAATTGAATCGTAGTGGAGAGCAGTCAAGAGGTTTTTCAGAAAACAAAAATATAACAATTCACATAAAATTATTTCATTTACCTACTATCACTCACATACACACACATTTTCTATCATAGAAGAGTTTAGGGCAACCGGACTTAATAAATAAGATTGGTCGAATCGGTTCTAAAACCAAATTAGCACACCCCGACTTCAAGTAGTCTTTTCTACCCTACCCCTTGAGTGTTTTGTAAAGACGCAGGCACGGAGGGAGAACAGCCCCCGCACGCTGTAGCAAATCGCAGGCACCTAAGCGAACCGTAGCGGTAGAGGCTGGTCGCTGAAGGCGACCAATAAGCTGAAGCTGCGGAGGCGAGCAAAATGACAAACATTACTTGAGTAGAGCATAACCAGTAATTTTCCCTACTGATAATGTTGCTCCAGCTGCAAGTCTGTGGGATTTGGATTTGACTGTGTTAAATTAATATACCATCACACGCTGCGTACGTTAAACAAAGTGGTGGATTTGGTTTTAAATTGCAACATTTTTCAATAACAATCAAAGGAAATAAGATCACACGCCTAGGACCAAATAATTTACTTACTGAATATTTGGAGGAAAATATTGTTATTATGCACTTGCGAATGAAATTCCTTCCAACGTAATACGTGAGTAGAAATACGACGTCTAGAGTGAAAGCTCCCTACGTATCATTTTATGAAATGTTAATAACCTGAGGCTTGGATCGTTCGTCACATATCGTAAAAATATACAACCTAAAAAAAGTTAATGATTAGGTTTGTTATATGCGATGTGATCAAGCTCGATTTAGGCCTCCGTAACTGCTTTAGACTTCTTTAAAAATTTATGAGTAGTTAAATTTTGACTGGAATACAAATTCTGGACAGGGATCTGAGACTTATACTGAGTTTATAAAGTGAGTAAAATAAGTTTTCGCTACATTTAGTTTAGTCATATAAGTTAGTTGCAATCGTTTGATGTTGTTGTAATAAAGATAAATTAAGCTTGTCAATTTAATCAGACAAGAAACTATAAAAACTTAAATTTAATGGATGGAGTTTAACAAATTATTAATGTACCTCTAGGATAGGGGACTATACACGTGTTTTTTGCATCGGATCATGGATTCAGTTAAGAGAGACAAACAAGCACATAATCGACTTGAGATGTCTAAAGTTCACAGTATCCTTGTTTAGGAATCAAAATGCAGATGCATTGTCAGCCCTGAGTATTACAACATGACTAACACTTAATAAATAAAAAGTTTTTACTATAGAAGTTAAATGATAATCGACCTTACAGCTCACCTGATGGTAAGTGGGTACTAAAATCAATGAACACCTGCAAATAACTTCTAACAAAGATGGATTCAAATGCGTTATCACTTCTGAGGATTAATATGGAATACTAAATGTCCGTAATTATACTTGCAGATGAGAAGTCCTATCATATAATTAAAGATAAAATCAGATAAGTTAGATAAAATGAAATTTGTAATGAAGTAATATATATATATATATATATATATATATATATATATATATATATATATATATATATCAATATGATCAAATAACGTACTTAAACTAGATTTTAATTTAGGTAATTTGTGTAGAATAATTTGCCTTTTTAGTTCTTGGGTAGTACTAAATTATTTCAGTAAGTGGTTTAAGAATACAATCATCATCATCATCATCATCATTACAACCCTTCACAAGTCCACTGCTGAACATCAAGCCTCCCCCAAGTAATGCCATAAAGCATGGTCCTGAGCCACCTGCATCCATCGAATCCTCATACGGCCAGCAGTGAAGGACCACGTCTCTGATCCGTAAGTCATCACTGGCAACACGCACTGGTTGTACACTTTAGTTTTCAGAGGTTGAGGTATACCTGACGAGAAGATGTGTCGTAATTTCGCGAACGCTGCCCAGCCGAGTTGAATCCGTCGATTGACCTCTCGGTCGAAGTTGGACTTACCTAGTCGGACTATTTGTCCCAGGTAAACGTACTCGTCAACAACTTCGAGCATAGTGCTCCCCACAACTACCGGCATAGGTGTGACATGGACATTGAACATAATCTTTGTTTTGTCCATGTTCATCTTAAGATCTATCCGTTGGGAGACACCATTGAGGTCATTGAGCATAGTGCTAAGGTCCTCCAGCGATTCTGCCATAAGGACTATATCGTCGGCAAATCGAAGGTGAGTGATGTACTCGCCATTGATGTTAATACCGTATCCTTTCCAGTCCAGTAGCTTGAAAACGTCTTCCAACGCAGCGGTGAAGAGTTTCGGGGATATAACGTCACTCTGTCTTACACCTCTCTGTAGTTGGATAGGTTTCGAACTCTGGTTCTGTACTCGGATAGCCATCGTAGCCCTACTGTACAAATACTTCAGCACCTCGATATACTGACAGTCAACTTGGCACCGCTGAAGGGACTGTAGCACCGACCAAATTTCGACGGAATCAAAGGCTTTCTCATAGTCCACATACAAAACAGCACGTAAACGCGGCTCAGAAGGGAAATCAGTCTGTAGTTCTTCAAGAGAGCGTTGTCGCCTTTCTTAAAGAACAAGACCACCGTACTTCTGCTCCACGCCTCCGGAGTAGTGCCGCCATAGAGGACGGAATTGAAGAGCTTCTGAAGGACTTCAAGTACCGGTGTTCCACCCGCTTTCAGAAGCTTTACAAATTACATCATAAATTTATGTTTGTATTATTTTTATTTAAAAACAGCATATGGTGGGTTACGAGAGTGAGACAGAAAATTCTTATAAAATCAAAGACTGAACAAACTAGTATGTTGTTAGTTTTATTATATATTTTTAAACTAGTGTTCCATTTACATGAATACATCGCTGCATCCGATGGAACCACTGAGAAAAGCACTTTGCCCACTCGTCCTTAGAGTTCTCTTCGACGGAATTTTGCGCAAAAACGCAGCCACTGCTTGCTCGGCATCCATAAAACGTTTTTCTTTTATTTTTGGAAATAAATAAAAATTGCAAGGCATAAGGGCTATAGGGCGGGTGACCCAGTAATTCCACGTTTGACGTTGCCATTTAGTCGATTGTTTGCTTGGCGGTGTGCGACGAGGCGTTGTCGTGGTGAATGATTCTATTGCGAGTACGTTTCTCCAGAACTTTTTCCGAAGCAAGTGGCAAACAATTGTTAGTGTACCACACTGCAGTTACTGTTTTTCGATTCTCTAAAACAATTGTTGCGTAATGACCTGTCCTTCCGAAGAACGAGGCCACCACATTTTTTCCCACGCTTCGACCTCCCTTCACTTTATGGCATCACCTCGGAAGGAAACCTGCAAACAGCAGACTGTCTCTTAGTTTCAGGATCATAACAATAAATTCAGCTTTCGTCACCCTTACATAAGTCGAACACAGCATTTGAGTGACATCCGTTAAATCTTTGAAGCATTTCACGACATCAGTCAACACTACGGATTTTTTGGGCCTCTGTCAAATTATGAGGTATCCACCGCGCACAAAGCTTCCTGACCGCTAAATGTTCATGGAGGATTTTGTGCATTTGATTTATACCGATACCTAAGCTTGTCCGAATCTGCTGATAAGTCACTGTTTTGTCAGTCTCTATCATACGCCGCACAACACTGATGTTATATTCAGTCGTCGCTGTAGAAGGCCGTCCCTCACGCAAATCATCGTTGAGATTAGTGCGACCACGTTAAACTCATTAAACATGTTGTAAATAGTGGCACGAGATGGGGCTTCATCGTGAAAGGCCAATTAAAGTATATCATAACTTTCTTGATGACTTAAATGACATCGAAAATCATAAATATCATTGTATGAAAATTTTCTCGCGTTAAATTCGTGTTGAAGTGACTGACACAGACAATTTTCAATTTGCCGCTAAATTGTAAGCAAATGACAAATTAGTAAAATATATAGACAATAATATTGGAAAAGAGTTCAATTTTCAAAATTTGAACTTATTTTTTATCATATCGTTTACAAGTGGACAGTTCTAAAAACTTTCAGTCTCACCCTCGTATATAGGTATATGGGTTAACAATTTCACAATAAACTAAAACGGTCTATAACTGATACCTTTTACGAGCCTCTATTTATTGGTTTCTAAAGACTAAAACTAATGAAAATGTATTTTATCCTACTCATTACGTTCTAGACAACGTCACTCCACATGCTAGAGTAAAAAATGTCAGGTATAGGACTCCATTTCTTCCCTGAAAAATAATTTAACTGTATTTTAACTAATTCCGTCTACGAGATATAAATCTGTAAAATATGGACAGACAGATAGACAGAAAGTAGAGTGACAAAAATAGTCCTCCGTTTTACCCTACAGGAGCGGAAACCTAAAACAAATAAAGAAATGTGAGTACGTTAGTTCGTATATGGCGGTAGAATATCGTTAAGAAGATTGATGAAAAACATGAAAGCGTTTGTGAAAAGAAAGGGTTGCCTTGATCTAAGTAAAGATGGGCTCAGCTATCTACATATGGTAAGAATTACATAGATCGCGATAATAACATTGGTAACTTGGTATTTTTCTATTTTAACACGGTTACTTGAAAGCATATACTTAAGTGTTCTGGTATGATTACAGAAATTTACTTCTATTTGATACGTTGAAAGTCATCGTCATTATCATTACAGCTCATCACATGTCCTCCTCTGAACATAGGCTTCCCACAATGAACGCCAAAAAGCACGTTCAAGAGCCATATACCTTTATCGACTTCCGGCTTGACTAATTTTTCTGTGACTCTCTGTCTTCCATCCGGTTATTTTACTTGGCTCGCTTCAATTACCATCAGATTATAATACGCCATATGGCTGTGTTACCCATAAAAACGTTCCCCACAACGTGTTCCCAATAATTTGTTTTACCTATTATGATAAGTAGATTCCCAAGGTAAACAACATTAAGTCTGGTTTAATTTTGGGATACGGCTGAATTCTGACAGATATTCGATGTCGTTGGAAAAGAGCTCATCTCCTATTTTAAAATATAAACAAGATCTATAAACCTGTTAGACATTTTTTTCTTAGTTGAATAATATTTAAGAATATACGAGCATGCTCTTTTTGTCAATGAGGACATCGTAGACGTTTCGAAAAGCCGCAGCTGAATATTATTAATAAAGTTTATTTACCGTTTACATTTCTAAGCTCTATATTTATAAAAATGTATATATACGTTAAATATGTGTCATTTAACGTATACACGTATGAATATATGTATATGTTGAATGATTATAATGAAGACTTTTTTTAAACAATGCAATATTTTAAATTAAACAATGCAATATACAAACTAAAAAGTTGAGAAATAAATAAAATGCTGAGCATTAGCAGTCATCTTGTTTTCTAATATTACTGTTTTATTTTACATTACAAAAACTAAATCCAAGTTTTCTCCTTTCCCTCGTAATGTTTTAAGAGAAAGTGAAACTGTAATCTCAATGATTGTGGAGTGTATTGGGACGCTGATACAGAGATTGTTTGCGTGAATATTCTGTTAGACTAACTTGCTTTCGGATTTATTTCTAGGAAACCATGTTGTCCGCTTCGTTAACACATATCGAATGTTAGATTTTTCGGTTCATAAACATAATACCTTCCCATAATTTTTTCTTCTTAATTTTTTTCCTTATTTCCGAACTAAATTAATCGTTGATATTTTTCAAAATAGATAAGTTATTTCGTGAAACATATTTACGGAAAAAATGGAAAAGACACAAGGTTTAGACACAGATTTGTAAAAAAATATTTCAGAGCGTGTTAAAAGCTTTAAAGATTAAGTGTCGATAATCAATAAAACAAATATAAATTTCGGATTCAAATAATTGTTGTGTACGAAACACCGTGCAACAATATTCTTTCAGATGTCTTTTAGTTTATCGGTAATGCTCGACAACTTATAAAGTCTGTAAGGCAGATTTATATGGGCGTTTCGCAGAACAAACGTTATGAGTATGCCGAGGCCGAGGGTCTTCGGATCGGGCGGCCTCGTGGCGGACTCCGAGTGACGTCAACCGACTTCAGTCGTGGCAGGCGAATAACGCATGCGTAGTACCACCGTCCCCAACCCCTCACACCCGCACCCGCCACTTTTCAGGCGGCACAGGATACCTCCACACGCTTGTCCGCCCGCTTTAACTTTCGTCCCACCCACGTCGAAGGAGTATCAGACCTAGAGAATTGTAACTTAAATAGTTACATTAGTGCGTGACTTCTAATAACTATATACGAGGACTTATAAACAGTTAGTGCGACATTTTCAAGCAAAATATGCTGTTATCGTATAAAAGATCAGGTAAGCTTTGAATATATTTAGCTCATGTTACTGTTGATTAATTTGTAGTTTTGCGCCAAATTTCACAAGCATTATAATTTAATACGCGTTTGTAATTAAGTTATATTATATAGAAAATAATTTTATTAATTATAAATACTTTAAATAAAAATAATTGAATGCAAAACATACCATATTATAAAATTATTATCGAGGTATTTACAACAATGTGCGATGAAGTGATCTACGGAATAATCCATGAACGAATAACATACGAATTAGTACGCGTTATGTTCGGCGGTTGCGTAACTAAGATACCGGAAAGAACTTTCACAGTTACATTACAAAAAAATTTGAAATTTTATTAAATTAGACTTAATTATGAATATTAAAAATAAAAATATTATTAATTATGCAGTAATAATGCCTTTTCTCATAGTGCGATGTTTGCCATTGTTGCCACAATTGGCGAGTGGGTTGAAAACCACGTTTTTTATTGTACTATTACTGTTATCAGAAAGATACTGCTGCCCTTCTCCTATCTGTTTTCCTCTGTCGCCTCTTACGACACCCACGGGAAGATGCGAGGTGGTGGATATTCTTAACCGCCATGCATTTCTACGAGATTGTACAACCAGTGCGTGTATGACAGTGACGACTTATGGATCTGAGACGTGATCCCTCACTGCTGCCGGTAAAGAAAGCTCAAGGATGCTCAGCGAGCTATTGAGAAGGAGTTTCGGAGTTTATCTGCGTGATAAACTTAGAAATGAAGATATCTGTAGTAGAACCAGAATGACCGACATAGCCCAAAGGATTAGTAAGCTGAAGTGGTAATGGTCCTGCCTTATAGCTCGAAGATCCGACAACCGATGGGGAAAAAGGTTCTTGAGTTGGAATCTCGTACTGGTAGGTGAATTGTAGGTTGTAGGCGTAAAATAGTAGCTTAATACTGCTGTGCTTCGTACGGTGAGTGTAGAGAACCGGAGATTTTTTTTACTGGAAATGAGGCATTCCATCTTAGCCCTCACGGGTGACAACGTATATGCATTTTGATTCGTAATCGAGGATAGATGTAGATTTCTATGGGCCGCAGCAACCAACTACCATCTGGTAAACTGTGAGCTCGTTTGTCACCATATCCTATTAAAAATAAGGTTAACCCCCGTTAAATGGAGTTACGACGTGGTAAGACATGCAGGAAGTCGATGGATGCAGGTGGCTCAGGACCGTGCTTTGTGGCATACCTTGGGTGAGACCTATCGCAGAGCTTAATTATGATGAGGATGATGAACGCATTTTTAAAAATCAAAGTTATATATAAATATAAGAAAATTTTGAATATTTATGTAAACTTATGTAGTTAACTAAGTTGTAGTTAACTGCATAAGTTTAAGCAGCAATTAATATGATGGCAGTGGAAGAGAATCCATTAATTTATCTCATCCTGTCGGCGTGGTTAGGGCCGACTGTGGGCAATGCCAGATATATCGTATATGTCACCGCTCAAGCGTAACTGTGAAGGAAAATCCTTCCTACAACGTGAGAGGCTCACATTCAGCAGTGGGCTTTTATCGGCTGATTATGACGAAGGTGAACTAGTTTGATCTCTTTTTTTAAATAAATAGTTTAACCCTACTATCTTTTTTCCTGTATATTGGAAGCGGTTCACATAGGTACTTACATAAAGTGTACATGGACCAAAATCCGGACTCGAAAGTACGAACTACAGACTATGGACAAACGTACTACAATTGATAGTTCGTATACGAAAAATTAATTGCAAATCATACAGTGGTCTAGTTCTATACCAAAATCGAATCCGCAGTAACGCCACAAAGCACTTAACTTATTTAGATTTCTTAATAAACAAAATTTAGCTCCGTTCGATAATGCAATATAATATATCCATAAGCAGTGTCACTATCACATACTTTCCTTATTTGGAAATTGTTTTGTTATGGTCATGCTGCCTGGCATCGTCGTAAAATGAGAAGTACTTTAGTCATTGCTTCTCAAACTGGTCTAGGAAGACGTGATATTTTTACTTCTCCAAGGTAATGAACGACACAAGCCTTTCCTACATTTTTTGATCTTCGTAAAATAATTAAGAAGAAACATTGGCCACCACTTAAAGATACATTCCAGTGGGAATTGCTGAGTACAGTCTTTCTCATTGCTTAAAGGGTTACACAGCAATAAATCCGATGCGTTATTCAAGGCGTGTCATGGAATATTTCCTCGAAATATTTTATTTCTCTAAGACGCAACTTTTATTACGATGTATTAGTTCACCATAGGTAGTAAAATAAAGATTAACATCACCATAATTACAGCACTTCACGAGTCCACTGCTGAACATAGGCTCTCCCAATGAATGCCACCTAGCATAGTCCTGAGCCACCTGCATCCATCGACTTTCTGCATGTTTTACCAGGTCATCACTCCATCTAGTGGCGGGCAAGCTTACACTTCGCCTTCTGGTATGAAGCTGCCACTCAAGAACCTTTTTTCCCATCGGTTGTCGGTTCTTCACATGGAAAATAACAATGTCAGTGGTGCCGGTGACGCTCAAATTCGGAATGTTACAACCACTTATAATACTTCGGTAATAACATCAATGAAAAGAAGATACATTTTACATACAATTTATGAAACATCTGATTATATAGATATCGCTTTCAATAGGAAGGTGATACTCTTACATAACAAACACCTTGCTATCGTCTCACAGGATTTTTAAGCAATAAAGTAGCAATTTATCATATTAGCTTCAACTTATCGCGTAAAAAGTACAAAATACTTGGCTACGTAAGTCTTTTAAAAGTACCCTGTTTATTAGCACTTTGTTTGTTCTAGAAATAAAAATGCTAAACATGTATAATTATTAATTACAACTGAATGTGTTTGAATGAAATTGATTCGATATATTAGTGTACGCCTACTAAACGTACTAACTTACTTACTTACTACTTACTAACTAAGTAAACTTTCTCATGTAAGTGAATTGTTGTAAATTCTTATGAGAAATAAAGATATCTCAAACCTTAAATACTAAGAACCTTAAAACTTCAAAATGGATATATATATAATATAAATTATATAGGTTAGGTTAGAGGTGTTGAGTTCCTCATAACAAGTCAAAATTACGAGGGTGGATTGAAAAGTACTCGGCCTAACCAAGAAAATAAACACATACTAAATCAGTTATATTTTTATTTTTCTACATAATCACCATCAAGTTCAATACACTTTTGCCACCTCCCCTTCCAAGCATTTAGACCGTCGAAAAAAAATGATTCTTCCTTAG
The DNA here is from genome assembly GCA_907164705.1 of Parnassius apollo. Classification (NCBI taxonomy): domain Eukaryota; kingdom Metazoa; phylum Arthropoda; class Insecta; order Lepidoptera; family Papilionidae; genus Parnassius; species Parnassius apollo. Next base: position 7,880,468 of record CAJQZP010001342.1, read on the forward strand.
AGTCAAAATATGCGTCTACAGCTGCTTTGACCTCGTCGTTTTTCGAAAATCTTTGACCTCCCAAGTACTTTTTTGGGTTAGGGAACTGAAAGAAGTCTGATGGTGCCAGATCAGGTGAATACGGCGAATGCGGTAACAGTTCAAAGCCACAGTTGTGAATTTCAGCCATTGACTGTACTGACGTGTGAACACGGGCGTTATCTTGATGAAACAGGACTTTTCTTCTGAGCATTCCTCGACGTTTTTCTTTTATTTCCTCTCGTAAATGACGTAGTAAGGTGCAGTAGTAATCAGAGTTTATAGTCTGACCCCTTTCAAGATAATCAATCATAATCACACCTTTCGAGTCCCAGAATACTGAAGCCATCACCTTATTTGCCGACAAAATCGACTTAGCCTTTTTAGGGGGTGGTGAACCAGGTCTTCTCCACTGTTTTGATTGTTGTTTTGTTTCCGGTGTACAGTAATGAACCCATGTTTCGTCCATAGTAACAAAACGATTCAAAAAATCATCTGCATCGGCTTCAAATAACTCCAAACAGTCGCGTGAAATAGTCAATCGCGTCCTTTTTTGTTCAACTGAAAGCAGTCGCGGAACCCACCTCGCAGACACCTTGTGGAAACCCAACTCGTTGACAATGACGCTGCTCGATTTGCTCCATTCGCGGAAATTATGTCCGATTACTTTGTTAATAAATTTATAAAATCACAACTAATTATCGCACACGTTTCGAACTTCACACAATGAAGTAGTCTGAACTGAACTAAATAATGTGGGTAGATTTGATTTTTAGAATTGAATGGATCTGTGTTAGGCCGAGTACTTTTCAATCCTCCTAGGTATAAGAAACTGAGGTTGTCAGCCTGCTAGCCAAGCTTAGCAAAAATGGTAAAATCCCTCTTATAAAACAGTTTGTAGGGGAGATCCGGGTTCAGCAGTGGACTTTTATAAGCTATAATGGTTAGATGGATAGGTGATTTAGTATAAAAGGCTAATTAAATTCTACTTCACTCAAAATTATAAGCTAAGCATCCTAATAACTTGAAGAGCGAATTATACCTATCTTTTAATACTTAGTCATTTAACTATTAACCCGGCGCCAATGACATAAAGAAAATTACGCGGGCGATGATAACCGTTCATCATGACCTGGATTTTGTTGGATAATTTTTCACGATATTAAAGTAATTTTCTGAACATAAATAAATGTTTATAAAATTAGTGTTCTTTGCATATGAAGTAAAAAGGAAATAATACTAATATAACCTTTAAATCATTTTTTATTAGATTTTCTTATAACACATGTAAAATCAATATTGTAAACATAACATGAATATTATTTTTCATTTTTTATTAATTTTTCGAATTAATAATAATAATCAATGATTTTATGTACTAATAAAGAGATCATACAAACTTCTTATCATAAAAATAAGAAGCAATCAGTCATCTGCTTCCTCATTCACAAACATGAAACTACTACAATTATTGCAATACGGTATAAAATGATCTAGGCAAATGTAAATGTGGCATGCATGACAAGTATGAAATATTTTCTTATTATTTTTAGACGGATATAATTGACGTCTCTTACGACGTCCTGGAACCTTATTGGGAGGTTCCTCGGTAGGTTCTCGCACGAAATCTGAGATTATTTTACGCAATTGACGATGTAAATTCACTCGTGTCTTTTGGATTTGTAAATGCTCATGTACCAAAGTGTGTCCCAAGCTTTTTGTGAAATGATGCCTTTTCAAACGTGTATCGTTATTATTAGTAGCATTTGTGCCTGATATATTCTCAGCATTGCGTAGAAAATTGTCAATGACCATTGATTAGACTTTCTGCTCACATTGTAAGTAGCACAAAGTTTATCAGCTATATCCACTCTGCCCTTAGTGTCATTATAATAAGTTACTATTTCAGGATTTCGGTTACCGCCAGTAAAATCATCAATGCTGGAATCATGGTGCAAGCTTGACATCACGAGGACAACTACATTTTTCTTCTGAATATAAGAGACCAGAATTACATCTTTTTGATATCCAAAAGTTGAAGAGTTTCGCTCTTTTCCACGTGTTGTGATAAATTGAAGTAGGATTTGCTTATTGTTTCTGCGTAAGGTGCCTACTAATGTCAGTTTGTGTTCACTTAGCAGATTATCAAAGCTACGATGAGTATTGGAGACTGGCAACACAAGGTGATTTACTACATCAAACGGTTTGTAACTAATCGAGTATGGGCTATTTGGTTGGTTTTCGCGGAAAATGTTTTTGAATCTAAGGCAAATATTTTAATTCCGTATTTTGCTGGTTTAGACGGTTTATATTGCCTAAATTGCATCGTCTTCTGAATGCGTTCACCATATCATAAAACGTGCAGTTTTCCCCAACGAATACATTTTTTTACATTCTTCAACAAACGCTTGAAAAAGTTCACGTATTGGTGCTAAATTATCAAGTATTTGTCTTTCAGCGTTATTTCTTAGTGATATTTTTGACAAAAAACTGAAATAGAACAAAGTAAATTAACAACAAACACCAAATTAACGAATAAAAGTAAGTCACAAAAATACTACGCCAGCGATGACGCTGGGTCATATTTACCCGTATTGACTTGACGCACATATATCTTGCTGCGCAGTCAGTATCATACTGAGTGTACCAACGGTCCGGAAAGAGGGAGGCTGTATCTCCAACTACTCAAACTTTCAAACTTTATGACTGAAGTAAAAAAAATCTAAGTCTGTTTAAAATCGCCTCGGGTCAATATGACCCAGCGTCATTGGCGCCGGGTTAATTTTTTTAAATCTATTGGTAGGAGTTCATCATTCCATTGCCATGGGTGTCTTAAAGGTCGGATAAGAGAGATACTAGTAAATTCTAATGACATCCGATAAATGTCGAAGTAATGCTCAATTTATCACAGAATTAAGGGTGATAATTAAGCATATATTGCATTCGGGGATAAGTCGATGCTATGGCCTATAGAGATGATGTACCAGTGTCTTCTTTAAGCATTAAAATGTACCAGAAAAAAGGGTCTTCGGTTGTCGTTGCTTACTATACGGTTTCAGCATTATACTGCTATTTTATGCTGATGTTTTGTGCAAAATACCACTATAACCTATAACAAGTCATACTGAAAGTGCCATATCTATTTATTGGTGATAGGAAACACCATCTAACATGCAACACGCAGTGCGCTGTTTTCATACGCGCGCGAGACGATTTAGAAAATCCAAACAAATTCGAAGGGACATGTTATGACTGATATATAAACGTTGTTGATGATGACGCGTAATAAGGAATTAGTCGATAGGGGATATTCTTACATCGTGTAGTGGCAAATCTCTCCTATAAAGTAGAACACTTTGTGTGTTGAAGGAGAGCTATGATTAACATTGAACTATAAGTAGGCTGTAATGTTAATTGTAATAATGGTAATCAGTATTTAGGTTTGTCAGTACCACTTTTGTTTCGACTTATAACGATCTCTTAAGAAACAAAGCAATTTTATGGACTATTAGTCCAATGTTGCTTTTTAATTTGACGCTCAACTTTTGTACTTCATCATTATTTTTTATTATAAAATATTCGTTTCTTGTTATTGATCATCTAAACACTAAGAGTTCTTAAAATTATATTGTTTCATATAAGAATAACTAAATTATTTCAGTAATTAAAATAAACTCCAATGATTATGAGTTTTCTGACTGCTCTTTTCTCAATATCAATCAATTATGATAAAGTAAATTCTAGATAAGCAGACACACATCACACTCGTTTATTCGGATTCAATGAAAATAATACGTATTTTAATTTTTAACATATGTACATTTATTTAAGACCAGATTAAACAGGTATCTAGGCAAATATATATTGAGGAACTAAGCAATAATTGTAAGTCACACATTTCGGTCGTGTCGTGGACGCTCAAGGGCTAAGTGCTCGCTCTAAATTTCGCAGTACTCGAGCAACCCGGGTTCGATCCCCACCGGCACCAATAGAATTGTTAATTGCAAGATGTGCTGATCTACCACGTGCTCGGCGATGATGGAAAACATCGTGAGGAAACCTGTATGTCTGAGAAATTATAAAATAATATTTCGAAGACGTGTGAAATTCACCAGCACGCATTGGGGAGGCGCAGGGGATATTTCCTTGCCCTTAAAACCTCTCAGAAATGAGAAGATGACTGTGCCCAGCATTGGGACGTATTTAGCCTGTAACTGACAAGTCAGGTCAAACCAATTCGTAGGTCTTACTTGATGTTCGTTTAAGCTAAGTAAAAATTTCAATTAAATACGGAAAAATCAATTAAATACGGATTATTAAAGATAACTCTAAAACCACTGGTCAGATCTTGATCAATTATATGAGACCACATGAGAAGCATGAGCTTTCATATAAAAAATCATTAAAATCGGTTCATCTAGAAAAAGTTTTGAGATAACACACATAAATAAACATACATACACATCGTATTGAGTACCTCCTCCTTTTTTGAAGTAGGTTAAGAAGAGACAGTCTATAGACATTAACCACTGTTTGGCAAAGGCCTTTTGACATTTATGAGCGGGTTTTGGGGGAGTGAAGAGTCCAACGGTCTTAAAAATGTTAAGATTGTAATTTTCTAGGCGTATAAGTTCACCCACGAAACTTAAAAATTATGTAGTTATATTAATTGGAACTAGCAGTGATCGAACCCAAGTTGCTTGCGTGTATACTGACAAAATTTAAGGTTAGCACTTATCTATTGAACTACCTCGGCTATTAATATTTGCCTACTATAACCTACGATAATAACTGAGATTCGAATCTATAAATCCCCCTTTTCAGTTAGCAGTTAAGTCAACTAAGCGGTTCTTGATCATACTACGAGTATATTTTGTCGTAACAACTTGGGCGTGAACTTCTATCTAAAGGACCGGAACCGAAAGGATGCGTAAAGTAAACAACTTAAATAGTAGAATATTTCGGTAAAGTACAATTCATCCCAATGCTATCCACAATAAATAGTGATGTGCCATTTCAAATTTACCGAATTCCGTGAAAGCTAAATTGTTTGAACAAAAAAATTATATTAAATGGCTGTACCTCAACTATGAATGAATTATTATTATTATTATTATTCTGAATATTTAAATACTCATAAAAATTATTGAAAGCATGGCGCCATTTAACGTCTGGGTTGTTTTTTTTTTAAATAAATACGAATTCGAATTTACATACATGTAATGTATTATAATTGAAGCAGGTAAATGTACTCACTATCCTATAAAAAGGAACTTAAAATGTTGATAAAGAGTACCCTTAACCGACGAGCATGTATGCGTAGGTATAGGGATGTGGAGGAGGCGAGAGTGGTATGTCAGGATCGTGCTAAATGGAAGTCTGTAGTCTCTGCCTACCCCTCTGGGTGACAGGCGTGAGTATTTATGTATGTATGTATTAAAATGTTAATAATGCATGTTAAGCCCAGCATATGTTTACTGACTTAATGTTATGTCTTAATTTATATTAGGGTGAAGATATTTTGGGAAGGACTAGTAATCATCTACGCTGTAAAAGCATTCAGTAGTATTTATTATTATTATTCTGAATATTTTATTATTTATTTTAATATATTCGAGCGTATAAAGTAATGGCGGCTCGAGAGGATCTACTAGTGCAAATCGTCCCGTGGGTGTCGTAATAGGCGACAGAGGGAAATAAAAAAGGGAAATCGAAGGAAGTATCTTTCTGATAGCAATTCAAAATAGTAAAAAGCTATGGCTATTAATCCATCTGCCAAGGGAGGCAACTCTGGCAAATATCTATTTTATTCTTTAATTTATTTACTACAAATTGTTATAGCGAACAAATTAAAATGTAATTCAATAACAAATGAAAAATAACGATGAAGTTTCACCAAGCGATATGGCATATGTGGGATATTTGCTAAGTTGCAATCTGCGGGGTGGATCTTTGATTGGCGGAATGAATAATGAACGATCAATGATCAGTGAACAACAATGATATTTGAGATACTTAATCTTAATATGTTTGAGGAATAACAAATAAATTAAAAGCGGTTTCAAAAGTAACAATGAAATTCAAAAGTAATATGAAGCGGAAAACACAAACAATGCATTTATATAATACTTGTGAAAAGAAAATATTATGTCATATAAAAAGGTGAAACCGAAGTCACTGAAAGTACCCCACTGCGATGGTAACAAATAAGCAATAAAAACATTCAGATGTACTTTGCCATCGTTGCCCTCTGTTAAATGTTCCATTAAATTTATAACGAGAAGAATAAAACAACAAAACACGTTTGTGAACAATAAAATGCACACTTTGTATTGGTTTTCCTCTTATATTTTTGTAATTAAATAAAACGTATTGGTTTTAATCTGTATTCAAAGTTGTACTCATCCTTGATTCAAAAAAGATGGGTGCAACCTTTACGCGCAGTTAAAGTAAAACTTATATTTATTTCTGTTATGTATTCTTATTTATTATGATCCAGTACTTGACTATTATCCCATATAATTGTAAGTGGTGATGCAGTCGAAGATGATAAAATGCATTGACTTAGCTTAGTAAAACCTATTCGTTCGTGCCTTGAAGACTTCACACTTTATAATCAGATGGAAAAACATATACAAAAATATTGTATCCCTTTGCGTTTTAAATTGTATCTACCATAGGGAGTGTCCTGAGGAATTGTTCGGATTAGCTCCAGCCGCCAAATTTCACAAACGCACATCGCGTCAAAATTCAAGACACCATCCTCACCATCTGGATGCTTGGAGGTACACAACTGTAGGTTTTGCTAGGAGTTTTCTTCCTCGTACAACTTCTCTGTCGAATTGTTTACCACTGGCGACTTTTCCGGACCGATACGACTTAGGGACCTTCAAGAAAAGAGCTTACTCCTTTCTGAAAGGCCGGCAACGCATCTGCATTCTCCTGGTGTTGCGGTTGTTCACGGGCGGCAGTAGTCACTTACCATCAGGTGAGCCGCGTGCTCGTTTGGCCCCTATTCTATATAAAAAAAACAGAAATTATTTCACTCTTTCGTTGTGCGAACAACGTTACGTAGCTGTCCAAAGCTGCTAAATGGTATTTAGCGGCACCAGCCGTCATATGGCAGCAATACTTTATGCTCGTCCAGACTAGCGCTACATATGGCTAAGCAGCTATCCCGGCATGAATTACTGCCACACCTTTACGAGGATCCTCGCAGCTGTCGACCTTGTACTTAATGATACGCCCAAAGTTCAGATTCAAACCCCCAACCTAATGGTGCTCGCTATGTTGCAGTGAAGGAATGAATCTCGGAATGAAGTCAAGTGACTGTGGGACTGACTCCACTTGACTGGGTGCTGTAAAGTGCCCGTAACATCGCGAATTAAGAAAGTTAAAACTCAACGAGAAAAATCTTTAAATTTTGTTTTATTCATTGTGTAGTATTCGCGTGAATATAAAAAAAACATCAAACGTACTTAACTTAGTTGAAACATCCGATTCTTGTTTCAGTCCTAAAAAAGATCTGAGTAACCCTCAAATCGCGCCCTAATAGTTGAGAAGAGTCCTTATTTATAAGCGACTTATATATTGTAATAAAATAGTTTTCTTATATTGTAACAATATTCTATGAATTATTAATTTTAATATTCAAAATAAGCTGAAATTCTCTACTTTAATACTCAGTGATACTAAAACAGCAAAATTCGGTCAGCCTACCTGGCAAATATGGGCAATAATTCACTCAAAGTTTGTAACATCCAGTGCAAGATTAAAGAGATCATTTGTAATGCCATCTGGGACCATTATCTTTTGAACTTATTTTCATGTACGCTGTTGTAGCTAAATGTGCCTTTTTATATCTTTCGAGAACTTTAGAATATCCTTTTTCAGACTTGAATAGGTCGAAATTACACGCTATAAGCTATTATAGCTGTGCACAGTCACAACGCTGCCCCCGTCTTAAGAGTTCATCTTTAGAAACTTTTTAGGAATGAAAACAGCTAAGGGTACACTATGCATAATTAATGTAGTACATCATATTTCCAGTATTTTTTTTATTCTATTATTCTAATTTTAGGTTATACAGTTCGCTTTTATATAATTTTTACTTAAAACTACTTTTTGTTGTTCAGTATTTAGGAAAGTTTCCCTTTACTTAATAAAAAGAAAACTTACCACCTCACTAAATTAAACAATTGATCAAACCTGTCTTAAATATTTGGTTGATTTACTATTATAAATACTATTTAACAATATAAATTGTATAGAAATATCTATTTAATTTATATTGCAAATTCAACAATAGAAGAACAAAAACAGACACATGTACAGATATTTCTGTACAATTTATATTGCTAAATAATATAATTATTCCAGGATAAGGCAATCGGTACCATTATTCCTTAAGTTAATTTTTGTCGTGAAATTATTATGCCATTTGTGTCGTTTTAAACTTTTAGAAAAGTTAGCTGATTACGTTTGTTATTTGATATACTCGTATGTGTATTTCGAATACAGAATTCGTAAGCGATCGAGAAGTTTAAGTCAACATCAGTTGATATATACGAGTTTTAGAAAGTAATAGGATTTTTTTAGGGAACAACGTAGGCATATTTTCAGTTTTCATTTTGTGTTTGTGTTGATAAATATGACATAAGTATTAAACTTTGATATCATAAAAATATTTTAATTTTCTTAGTTTTATGGGTTAGCGATTTTTATTTTTATTTTACTACATTTTTGTTACATAATTACTAAAATTAATACATTATTTTATTACATATTTATGTAACCATAACCCAAATCTTCAAATAAGTGATTCATTTAACAACAATAAAGTTTTGTCTTTGAAATATTAACACAAAACTCATTATTATTCACGCATAAAGTCGCTTTCTGGTAAACAAACGCTTTTTATAGACCTTTGTTTATTGAACTCTTTAGTATATTAAATAATCCAACCACTATTTCATCTCTTAAATATAAAATTCAGCGTTAGTCTTCATCTAATGAAAATAATCTTTGTTCCTCTACTTAAGTGTTGAGAATTCCTAAACACTTCACTAAATTTGTTGGTACATATTTTTCTTTTTATGGGATAGGGTGACAAACGAGCTCACAGTCTACCTGATGGTAAGTGGTTGCTGTGACTCATAGACATCTACATCTACCCTCGATTACAAATCAAAATGAAGATGCGTTGTCACCCGTGAGGACTAAGATGAAATGCCTTGTTTCCAGTGTAAAGGGTCTTCAGTTCTCTACACTCATACGAAACACAGCAGCATTAAGCTACTATTTTATGCTGGTATTCTATGAGAGCGTGGTTCTTCCCCGGTCGAGTCGACCCATTCCTGCTATAACTATACTACTGATATAACTGCACCATGGTACTACCACGTATAAAAATTTAGACTACACATCCTTGGAACTCTTTGCTCTTTGATTTTATCGCGTATATTAATTTACAACACCCACGATCACGGGAGGACTGACGTTAACCACGGCTACCTCCAGATTAAAATTATTTAAATATTTTGGTTCCGATCTCCGCAGTATGAACTTATATGTTTAAATTACTCATGTATTAAAATCTAATAACGACACAACCTCAAAAACGAACGTTAGACTTTTGGAATAATTTTATAAATATTTTTGTAATTTTTCAAGTATTTGTTAGAATAATATTTTATCAAATTAAAAATCAAAGCCACCTCTTTCCTATAATTCTGCAGAAGACACATTCATCCATTTCAATCTGACTCGAACTACATGCACGCTTTTGTTACGCCCTGTTTCGCCAATCACGGAATACTGATTGGCAATCATTCACAATCACTCCATTGAGACGGGGGCTTTGTACAAGCTCTTAACCGTCACGCATGGTGAGCTGATTAACGATCGCAGAACCAGACGATTCGCACCCTTGATGCTGCTCTCTGTCGCCAGTATGGGTGTTTCACGGCTGTCGTAAACGAGATAATATTCTATCGGACCGTCATATAACAAAAAACCTAATAAATTTTGCCACCACTAACGGATTTTTTTTTATAATGCAAAGTAAGGTTTGCTCATAGATGTAAAAAAATTATATATATATATATATATATATATATATATATATATATATATAATTTATATTATATATAAATTTGAAAAATGCTTACCTCACCCGAACCCGTGCAACTAGCTGATCAATGGGCCAACCTCTAGAGAGAGAATGACGCCGGAAAATTCATTAAAAAAAGGGGAATTCAAATTTCATGGATTGTCGATTAATTTGTAAAGTATTCACTATATAAATAGACGATACTTAATTAATGTGGGATGAAATGAGGCGTCCTCAGGTGAAACACGTGTCGTATTTAGAGGCGAAACACGTATCGTATTATAATAGATGGTAGTGTGTCTTTTCTAGTGAGACCCAGAGAGCTGTCGCCGATCAATTGATTCGGTGGTACACTCGGATATACTAACTCATTTCGAGAGTAGCTGAACAAGAGATATTGAGATGGATTTATAACAAGTGAACTAGTTCATTTGCAAACTCGTCGCAAACTACCTATATCTAGAATGAAACGCACCCAGCGTTCTACCGGGATATGTAGGGCTGAGTAAAAACTTTAAGATTTAATTGTTCTTGTAATAATAATTCATTATATTATATATATACCATGGGTATAGAGTAATCATTTTATGAAATTTTGAAGTCTATTCGAACTGAAAAAAATATTAGCATCTATTTTATGGTGTCAACCAATATTCATCGTGGTCAATGATATGTACCTATCAAACATCACAGATAAACATTATGCTGTAAATTAGATAAATATTATACATTCAACTTGTTTTGTCAAAATTTAAGTCACTTTCATTTTGAATAAATATAAGGAATAAAATATACCTAAATAATGCAGTTCAAGGCATTTTACCCTTCACAAGGACACATCGGTAGACATGCCCGAGATAAAAATGTTGTAATTGTTACTAGTACGTATTTATATTAATCAGATTCTGAAAAAGTCAAAAACGTATTCCTGTAGCATATTATTTCAATCATCTTCGTCCAAAATTTTCTAAGAATTTTAAAAAAAAAAAAAACCAGTTAAACAGACATAGGACACATTGAAGTGACTGCACAAGTGATTCAATTAGCTGATTTTGTCACTTAATGACGTTCCAAATTTGAGGCCCATACGAGAAAACTCGCGGGTAAAAGGCTATATATACTTATATATATATATATATATTATTATTATCTTATAAAAATATCTGTACAAAAATAAGTACTATTCTCACGATTATAACGTTCATTAATATAATGGCTTGTTAACTTTATGAGTCCCAAATTAATGAGTGGTATTTTTGTGAGACTCGAATGACATTTTTTCAAGTAATAAATAATGGATAGAAGTTCATAAAAGCTTTTACAGCTTAAATTTTTAATAAGTACTACACATTACGTTAAAATATTAAATAACAACTTTTCTCGGACCACATCATACTCATTAGTACAGAATTTTGTTAATAACTAGCGGACTAGCGGAAATATCGCTTTAAATTTGAAAGATTTATATATACTCATACTCAGTAAGTAAGTTAAGTGTACTATGCCTATAACTTTTGCGAAAGTGCATGCAATATGTTGACAAAGTTTTACCGCATTCTGATGAACGGTATGGCAGCACATAAAATACGAATAAACAAATATTAATTTTTATGTATTAGATTATTGAAAAAATCAATAAAGGTTGACTAAGGAGAAGAAGAAAATTAAATTTATGACTTATGGACTTCCAAATAAAAACCTATTTTCTAAAAGACCGGCAACGCAATAGGCCTTTCAAAAGTGCACTGCTGATCATAGTAGGTCTCCTTTATAGATAGTCCCATCGAGGCATATCTACCATAGTTAAGAAGTTTGGAAGATTTGCTACCGTAGGTTTTTATTATTTTGAGTTATCTTGAAGCTGCTGCTTCTCCTATCTCCCCCACTGTTTCACTTCCCACTGTTTCACTTACTACACCCACGAGATGATATGGGGTAATGTCTTACGCCGCCATTAGACGCAAATTTTCAGTCATTTCTATATTAAAAAAGTAGACCTTTATCTAGCAATGAAATATCTTGGGACAAAGATTTAAAATATTCAATCCAAAAAATTTATAAGTGCTATATAGCAAATATATTCTTTTATATTTATTTTAAAATAAATTACAATATCACAGTTACATTTTAAATATATATATATATATATATATATATATATATATATATATATATATATATATATTATAAAACATATTATATTAAAAAATAGTCCTCTTAAATTACATGATAAAACAAAATAAAGTAATACTAAAATCTTAATAATATCCTGCAAATATAAGCATTTCAAACTTAAACCGAAATTTTCAGGCTAAATTCAACTCAAACCAAGTTGACCGTAAATAATCCCTCAGAAACTAAGTTCTAATGTGTGCACCGCAATCGAGGTCAACCGTTTTCGCTTTAAACACCTATGAGAGAATGAATTTGAGAAAATAGTCATTTAAATAGGAACTTTGTGGTTCACTTAAGTACATTTTAATACAAGAATTAATCAACGTGGCATGACTTAGCTTTAATAATTTTTACATTAACGCGATTTCAATAAGAATGTGTTCGTTATTTTTATATAATATTACAATAATAAAGAATTTTACAAGCCTACCATGGTGAACTAGGAGTTCACCGTCAGGTCTGGCTGCCACTTGCAATTACTTTAAAAAAGGTTACAAATGCTTTATCAATCCCAATGAAATAGATGAAGTAGATTGCTGATGATGCTAAGATTCATTATTATACTGACCATAAATCCTACAAAACGGAACGCAGCAACGGATTGCTGTTTGACTGACGGTAGGTAATTAATAAAGATGATAGAAAAACCATAATGTCACACGTCTCGTAGGTGTCATCTTATGATCTAATACAAGGCGAAATAATCATTTACAGATTAAAAAATTCCAGACGGGATGAGATTATTTCGGCTGCTAAATATGACGGCTAATAGCATATTCTTTCAACTGTGGAAGTCGATAGCTTATGGACTGATGATGATTATCACTCAATAGAGTTGATTTACAGAGCGAGCACACATGGTAGAGCCACGCTTCAGCTATGTTATGTTTGTAACACGACCATGGAAGGATAACGCTCTCACAAAATACCGGCCTAAAATAGCAGCTTAGTGCTGCTGTGTTTCGTATGTTGAGTGTAGAGAACCGGAAATCCATTTTACTGCAAACGAGGCAAACTTTTATAGAAGTGGGGGTAAACGAGCATGCGACTCACCTGATTGTAACTGACTACCGCCGCCCATGAACAACCGCAACACCAGGGGAACTGCAGATGCCTTTTAATAAGAAGTAAGCTCTTTTCTTGAAGATCCCTTAGTCATATCTCTCCGGGAAAGTCGCCGGTGGTAAACAATTCCACAGAAAAGTTGTACGAGGAAGAAAAATCCTAGTAAAACGCACAGTGATGGACCGCCAAGCATCCAGATGGTGAGGATGGTATCGGGAATTTTGACGAGATGTGCGTTCGTGAAATTTGGAAGCTGGAAATAATCCGAACAATTCCTCTTCAATTTCCACTCGACTTGCTGACGTCCAGAGAGAAGAGGTTTGCGAACCGAGCGCTGTGTAAATCGTACATTCGGCATGGTGCACTCACACAGTGGCATGGTCAACGGTGTGTTGCTCCCGTCATCGAGAATCGAGTTGGACGTAAAGAGAGAGCCTAATAGATCAGCCTTAGCCTCTTTGCAGAGATGGAAGAGATGACTGACAGAAGTTCCCTTGGACAGCCTTAGCGAGAGATCAGAATGCACGGGTTCCCGAAGGAAGGTGAACTAGATTCTCGCCAATTTTGCCGATGTGCTCAGATCTTTACTTGGCAATTACTTTTTGAAGGACCTGAAGGTGGAATTATACTTCTTTTTAAGAGTGCTGGTGTTTAAATCCCAAGATGTTGATGCGTCAGCCCAGGTCCTGTAGCATTTCAGCTTATAGCGTGATGTTATTTTACAGGAGCGACCAAACCATGGCTGACAACTATCTCCGATGGGCACGACAGAGGACGGAATAAAAAGTTCCATACCCTGAAGTAACACATCAGCGACAGAATCAGCAACAACGCTAGGATCGTTCGGCGACAAGCAAACCCGCCCCCAAGGGTAGGATTCAAAAAATACCGCATCCCATCCCAATCGGCCGACCTATAGTGCCAAACACGGCGGCAGCCTGCAGAATGCAACCGCGACGTTAATGTGAATGGCACCACACTCCGGACAATACAATGGTCCGACGAGCCTAAAGGGACGTTGACGTTAACCTGATATCCGTCCGGATGAGATGTCAGCAGTGGGTTCATCAGGGAAGGTGTGTGATCTTCTACATCTGGAATCCGCGTAGGCGCAGTAACCAGTTGTGTCAGACCATATGCCAAAGTAAAGTCATAAATAGGTCT